>KN728764.1:6618-19601 GCA_000816745.1 Ancylostoma duodenale
TTGGCGCTTCTGGAACCCATATGTAGTAAGAAAATAAAACTAGTAAAAATGTTAATCATTATCATAAATCACTAGTAAAAATTGTTTAAGATAATAATAAATTGTTTTGCAGAGTGATTTCAAAAATATGGCGATTCTCGGGGGGAAGGAGTCTGGCATACATATAGTACATGTAACATTCAAAAATGCAATGAACCATACTTACTGGTTTTTGGTTGCGGTGGTATGTGCACTTTCATGTGATACTGTGTTATTTTTCAATGACTACCTAATTACTTCTTGCTTAATTAATTTTGTGCTTAATTGTGCGTCCTGTATGGAACACATTCAGTACGTTCAATGAATGAATAAGTACATATATTCTACTCCAGAAAAATCGGGAATAGGATGTAGTCCGAATTTTTAGGTGAAGGGATAGGTACTGTCAGGTTACTGCAAGTTTAGGTCAACGCAACATGTCAAAGAGCGATCACACGTCGGGTAATTCACTGGTTCTGCGCATGTACTCAGTGTGAGAAAGAGGGACGACTTCTGGAATTGACTCTTCATATTCAAGAAAATAAGCAAGATAAGCAATGCTTGGTTTATTTGTTCTATTACTAGTTATTTTTTACGTCAGTACATTCGACTATCACTGGAAGAAATATGCAAGGCAGCAATCCCTATCGAGCCCGAGAAGCCAGAAAATCCCAGCTGATCTACCGCGTCGCAAGCGTGATGTGGCGCGCCTTCTTCTGTCTGCAGTGCAATTAGTGTTGCCCTTCATATCGTATCAGTGTGCTCTCCTTCTCTCCAGCCCTACTTGCAGCATGAGCTGGGCAGGGCTGTGTCCCTCTTTGAGTTCTTGTTCATTCCTTTTTCATACAAGTTTTCCTGTGCATTGCATCATGTGATTGGCCAAGTACAGTTAGGATTGATCCCATGTTCAGATCAGAGATGCGGAGATAGTCTTCTTGGGGGTGATAGCCCAGTCCACTGCTGTTCTCTGCACCTGGTTTGGCCCATAGATCATTCAGTTGCGGGGTAATTTATTGCTTTGGGACGAAAAGAACGCAAATCCGCCTTCTGAACGTTCATTTTTAATAAAGTTAGTACCGATGTTGTATCTAGTATATGCACAACATTTTCAGTTATTCTATAACGTTTTTTTTTCTCGAGAAATTTGAAGGCTTACTCTCTTGGCGGGGCTTCCCTCCAACTCTCCCCCCCCCCCCCTCCCCTCACTGCGCTCGCTGCTGATGTACCTATGATTTTCCCTATCCTGTAAATATTCTGGAAAATACGTTCCCGGGGAATTTTTCAAAATTTTACTGTTGTACTTGTACGTGCTCTGTTTTGTTCCCTTTCATTTCTATTTCTTTTCAATTTCTTTACTCTCTTCTCATGTAACGTCAATTTGTCGTACTTGTTAGTGGTGTTCACTAAGAAGCTTTTGCTCTGGGAAATGAGCGGAAATCGCTTATTCCTTCTGGGTCAGCCATTCTCTATTGTTTTCTTCGGTCATTTTTTCTTTGCTACCCTCTCTATCTACTCATCCCGGCAGAAACCTAGCAATAAGATAAAACTCCATACTAGGAGCTTCATCCCAAAACAACCGCTTCTATTTTTCCAAAGCAGCGCCACATTGAAACCTCAGCTAGATCATGCAGCAGAAAGGGCGAAAACATTGAATTCATTACGTGAATGCCGCCAAGTACAGGATGACTCTACATTTATTGGTCTGGCGAGTCTGAGTGGAAACGAAATTGCACATGCACAAAATCATTGATAAATAACGAGCTTCTGTGTCCTTTTTTAGAGTTTGGCTACATATTTTCTGGTTGTCGAGTAAAATAGTGCCGTTTTTTTACTTTTTACGTTTTTTTTAAATATTCTGTTATTCTTGGAGATATTGTCTTGGGATGGATGCAAAGCTAGCTATTCCAGCATGTGATAGTTCCAGCAGTGCAACTGCTTTTGTTCCTTTTTTTTGACGTGTAGTCCTTACGCGCAATCGGCGGAAAATTTCCGAGCGCGCCCAGCATGCGGCGCGTGCGCGACGCGGCTCTCTTCTGGGGCCGTCCGCTCGTTATCGGTCAGCCACAGGCCTCAAACCTTCAAATAAACTTCAAGTAAAGAAGAAATGGAAGAAAAACACCCATATGGACTAAAAATCTGACGAACGAAGGGGATCGCTGCAGCAAGAGGGCTGCGCCGCGCACGCGCCGCATCCTGGGCGCGCTCGAAAATTTTCCGCCGATTGCGCCCAAGGACTTTATTCTGAATTCCTTCCATGCGCATAGGAGCATTCCTGGCAGCTTTCAGCATTCATGGGGTATCTATGGGAATGTTTACTTCAACCTTTTGTGATTAAAATGAAAATGATTAAAATGATTTTGTGATTAAAATATTTAGATACTGGTTTTTGGTTGGGATGGTATGTGCACTTTTAGTGCAATACTATGCTGTTTTTTGATGACTCTCTAATTAATTCTTCTGTAATTTATTTCGTTCACTAATAGTTCATTATGTATGGAACACATTTGGTGTATTTAATGAATAAATCAATAAATAAATAGAGTAAGCGTCGGTGAGGGTGCATTTTCTGCGCCCTGGAAAGACACGCGGCGCAACCGTTCCGCCCACTCTAGAATCCTCTTCGCAACAAAAATATTGTAGGGATTTCTTGGCATCTGGCTAGTGTTCTTTATAGTTAACATCAAATATGATGGAAAACTATCAAGAAAACCCTGATTTGTCACCAGAGCGCCTCTTCCAGCGCAAGCGGCACGGCTGCTTCGCGCGCATCCTACTATGTCCGCGGAAAACGCACCGCCATCGACGCTCACTGTATATTTTATTCCAGAAAAATCGCGAATAGGATGTAGTTCAAGTTTTTAGATGGAATGGGAAGATACTGTCTGGTTACTGTAAGTTCGATACACCACGGGTAACACTACTTTCATTGAAGCTTTTCATTTGGAGCTTATGTTTTTTTTCATTCTGAATCACGGAACTTAACCACTCTTCCTTCGACCTCGTCTTAAAAGTGGTTTAAATCTCGACTTGATCTTAGATATTGGCTAGATTGAGCTCTTGACTATAGTGACTGGCTAGCAGATGAAGTGAATTTGTCTGTACACCTGTACATAATTTAGGCTATAATTTTTAACAATACTTTCAAATATTCAGCGTTTTCCTGAACTCTCTTCCAGCAAACTTATTATCTATCATCGTCATGTTAATGCACAGCTGTCTCTTCTGGAAACAAAAACTGGGAGTGTCACTCCTTTTGGGAAGAACTGCCAGCTTCCTATCCTTGTGTAAGTTTCTTGGGGACATCTATGTAGCTACACCTCTAATACGAAAAGAAATGAATTTTGTCCGTGTTTTGCAGAGGTTTCATTATGTGCTCTATTTTGCAGAAGAGCTTGTTTATTTTGGCATTCGTTTACTTTGGCATTTGAATGCGCTTAGATAAATAATTGAAGGAACTGGTGACTCTTTCTAGGCATTCAGCATCATGTGAAATTAATTATGTTTGGAAATCATGCTCGGGATTGCCGGGGAACTTCGAGAACTCGAATTACCCTGAATTTCTATTTGTTTATGTTACTTGCACTATCTATGGGTACCCGCTCTGAACTCCCAGTTGCTGTATATTCCCTGATTATTTCTTGTCATTCCACTTACTACTCAGCCTTTATATTCCTTATCTTGATGCTCGTTTCGTTGTTAATGCATTTGTTCTGTCTTTTGGCGTCTTATTCCTGATTTCACACTACAAAGAAAGAGTATGAAAGCAGTTTCCGTTGTTTTTGTATTTGAAATGTGAGGGGTGATTCAAGTTCATAGTTATTGGCTTGTTCAACAAAGTTCCGCATTCGAATAGCTCGTTGCTTGCGATAAACCATGTGTGTTATGTGCATTAGTTTCGTACCCAGAAAAAATCATATCCATGGGCGAGACGGTTGAGAGGATGCGCGGGGAAAAGTACTGGAGCCTCCCCTATGTAGGGACTCGGATGGCTAGAATTTCAGGAATAAAATTCATAGAACTGTGAATTTTAATATAAAGTAAGTGAAAGCGAGTGTTCAAATGATATACTAGCAATAAAAACAAGAGGTTAAAATGGAGTGATACAACATTTCCAGCTGTTTTATAACGTTTTTCCAAAGACGCATTCTCTGAAGACGCATTCTCTGAACGGAATGCTTCTCCGACCCTCCCCCTCCTGCCCCAAAACAAATGTACCTACGATTTTCCGATTCCGGCATATGTTCTGGAAATGTACCTTTCACTTATATTTCTTTTCAGTAGATTTCTTTACTTCCTTCTCAAGCAATGCCGGTGTACTTGTTATTGGTGTTCACTAATGAAGCTTTGCCTTGAGAAGTAAGCAGGATTCATTGACACTTTCTGGATCAACCGTTCGCTATTGCTTTCTCCGATCATTGTTTCTTTGTTGCTCTCTCCATCTACTCATACCGGCGCAATCCAGCAATCGGATTAGACTTTATTGCTCCGTTCCAAAATGGTTTTTTTTTGCTTTTTATCCATAGCAGGGCCAGGATACTTGCTACCGCTAAAACCTCAGCTGGATCATGCAGCAGAAAGGGCGAAAACATTGAATTCATTACGCGAATGCCACCAAGTACAGCTTCAGTCCACATTTATTGGTCTGGCGAGTCTGAAGTGGAAACGAAATTGCACATGCACAAAATCATTGATAAATAACGAGCTTCTGTGTCCTTTTTTGGAGCTCTGCCACACTTTTGAACTGTCAAGTAAGACAGTGCCGTGTTTTACTAGGTGCGTGCAAAAGTTCCGGGGCAGTTGGTGGTATCCCATCGTTTAACGTCGTATTGCTCTTTGCAGCTGCAATATCCTGCGAAGTTTTCATGGATATTAGTAGCCC
Organism: Ancylostoma duodenale; assembly: GCA_000816745.1. Classification (NCBI taxonomy): domain Eukaryota; kingdom Metazoa; phylum Nematoda; class Chromadorea; order Rhabditida; family Ancylostomatidae; genus Ancylostoma; species Ancylostoma duodenale. The sequence continues at coordinate 11,516 of KN728764.1, forward strand.
GAAACATCTGCCATCTATATCACTTTTGGCTAGGATCTACGTTACAGCGTTGCCATGTTTTTGGTGTAAAACCAATGCTATGTGCTATAAGCAACTTCGCAGAATTTTGCTTTATAAATGCAAATCTGAATGATAGGCAAAGGAAGCGACCCATAGCATTGACAATGCGGCCGTGGAGGGTATCTTCTCCAAAATGGCTGGGGCTAGTGGTTTCTTATTCGTTACAAGCGGAGCTGAGAGCTATTAAAATGCTGCACCAGCTGGTCGGCAACTTGACCCTCACAAAGGCGTCCTGAAAGAGCAGGTTGAATCAGGTCCACTGCAAAGTGGGAAGGACATTTTGGGGAAATTAGCCAAGCATGTCACGTCACTAAAAGGAAATCGGTAAGAAGTTTAGGGTGAGTGGATGGATTTTGCGTGAGTGGAGCGAAGAACACACATGTCCACACCTGCAAGTCTGTGCAGATGTTCGACCTACTGATGTTCCAGCAACTCTTTCTAGGAAAAAAAAAACAGGAAAAATTGTTATGGTTGATAAAAAATGGGTCGTGCACGCCATTAAGAGCAGGTCGTCCTGTGATCCAGGTTCTAGCGACCCTCCCAAAAAATAGGCAAACCGAAGCCACATTCTTGAGGAACTTGTATGACTTGTCATGGTCAGCAACTTAAGTCACCCGCAACCGATGTTTTCCAAGCGGATGCACAGTAATTGCCGATTACTACACTCTTTTGTCTAAAGTAATCATGGAAGAGTTTTTAAATATAAGGTCAATATAGGCGAGCAACGTCGTCCGCTACAGTTGTGGGATGACGCTTATGACGCCACGAAAGTTTCGAAATTCCCACTTAGCCTACGTACTCCCTGTTCCTGTCTCCAACATATCATATACATTTCATGCTTCTATGACTTTACCTCCGCAGCAATTTTTTTATGAAGAGACCCTACTTGAAAACGACGTGTGCCGCTTTTTCATATGTAAATCTGTCAAATTTCAGGACTCCGGAAAAATTTTGGATGTGCCATATTAGGCACTTTATAGGATGCCGAAGCGTTTTGAATTGGATTAAAATGTTGCCTTTGAGCCGAGTTATGCCGTCTTAGACATTTAGGTGCAACTGCCCCGGAACTTTTGCACGCACCTAATACTTGTTTATTCTTCTTCCATATCTGAAAATTTGATCAAGCGTACTCGGCGATTAGGAAGTCCTCTCCTTGCTCTACATGGATACTCCCCTCATTTTTTGGATGACTCAGTTCTGCTTGAATTGCAGGGTTGGAAAATGGAAGTCCCGGGCCAAGAAAAGAGCGTGCATTATGTATTTTCTACATCTGCTTTAATTAGCTTCTAAATATGGTCAGGAAAGGACTAATTGGGTTCGGATCCTTACCCGCTTGTGCTGAGAGCACCACATGTTCGATAGGACCGCTTGAGAGTGGTCCAAAAGTGAACCGAGCACCAAAGATGACTCAGACAAAATGGGGTGGGCGGAGCCTAACTGCAAGGGGCAGGGCTTACCTGCAATGGAATACACACATTTTATTTATTTATTTGTAGCACTCTGGGTGCGCCAAACAAAATACAAGCGAGGTGTGGTTAGTAATGCTATCTCTGGAATTAAATAAAGAGTATAAAACTGGAACAGTCTAGAAAAACAAAGGGAGGTGAGAACAAGGCTAATATTTTTCTAAGCTAGCTAAGATGACGCTATTCTGCAAAATTCTTAGACGGTGCAACAAACTCAAGAGATTCGAGGAATTCGTCACTGTACCATGCGTAGGGCTGATTTACGGTCAATATGTAGCACTAAAACTTCAGTCTTGCCAACCAGCGAATGGCATGTTACCCATCACATTTACTGCATTTCTTTCAATCTCATGCCCTCATCCATCCTGGCCTCTCCCTTTTAATGGTACAGCGTACAGCAACGTAATCTAATGACGTTACAACTTCTCCCTTCCTAGGAATCTAAAAAGGCACTCGTTCATGTCATTCTGTCCGTCAAATTTCGGGCAATGGGCAGCCCTTTTTCCATATGGTTATGGACACTCATTACCTTGTCAGTTTTTGAAGTGCATGCACTGCTATTTCGCCTTTGGTAGATTTTTAAATCCATAAATATTCCCTCGCGTTCTCTGTACATATTTGGCATGGCTACAAAAATCTTGCCAATTTCCACTGGGGATAGGAGTTGAGGGGGGGGGAGGGGTTGGAGTGTCCGGGGAAACTTCGAGGTATTTATAATACTTTTACGTTTGTACCCGAAAATTCCAGTTCAAACTTCTTTATTTGGCAACTTCTCGGGAGTTGCTTCGACGACTTGAGTGCGAACACTAATTTATAAATGCTCAGACACCGTCTAAAAAGTGCTCTGAAAAATGTCATATGTCTGACGGATGCACGCATTCAGTGAAAATCACCGTATTAGTTGTAAGACGATACTAGATTGCCATTCTTCTGTGCTGTAGTGGGATTCTACGCGATTCTCTTCGATTTCTCCGGGCCAACGTCATTTTATCGGGATTTTCTAGCCATTTCATGCTACGTTTCAAAAAATGTAACAGATAGCGTGAAGGAATTATTAGGTTTAAAAATATATTTCAAGAAAAAATGTGTGAATCGCCATTGGGAATTTGCGGGTTCCAAATTTCAACTATGAAAGTGAAGGGGTGCTTTGTATGCGCATCGTCACGCTCAATTTCACTCAGCGTTTGCGTGCTTCAGCCGAAAACAAAACGTGCAATTACTCCTGATTGTGGACCGTTTCCACATCCATGCCGCTTCATTCATCATCCAGAAGAACCCTGCTTCCTGTGAAAACGCCCACGTTCTCTGGAAAATGCTTGTGTCTCTGTGGCTTTTTTTTTCAATGAATTATCCAGTTCATGGGTTTCACTTCTCGTGAAGTAGATACAATTTTGTAGTCACAATTCCTGGATTTTTTGGAATGTAGCGCGCTCGAATGGATAACAAGCGTACCTAGTACGATGAATAGCTCTCTATTAGCCTACTTCTGGGAGAGAAAAGTGTGCATTTACGGTGGTTATGAATATTCTAGTATGAATCACGCTGTAGTCGTCCAGGAATGACGCACATGGACGTTTGTTAATCATGGCAATTATTGAAGTAGCTAAGGATGTTTCTACGCGCATTCGCTCAACGACCTTATACTTTATATCCCCTTTTGAATTTAAAAGTTCGTCATAACCTTATTTTCGAGATTTTTATGCTGCAGGAATTGCCACGGACTGCTGATGACAGCGGCAAGAATATTAACAACTCTTTTTTAGTGAGAGTTAGGGCGGGGCTTCCATTTGATACTGGACTTCTGTCACAGACACTTCTGTGCGGGACGCACTCTCACATGTTTTATGCCATCGTTTGATAACATTTCAGCACCCACAAATAGACATACAGACATACAATCCTATCCCGGAATATCTCGGATATATTGTGGGATTGCAGCCGCTAGTATACAGTATCTCATGGGAACTCCGCCCACTTTCTCCAACGTCCAACGCTCGGACAACGCTTCCTTTTGGCATTCTTACGGGGAATGATGCATATATGTATTTGCGATCAGCATCTCCTGGCTTCAACTCGATTTTACTTGAGTTGATTATCCATAGTCCACTGCTAGTTCCTCGAAAAATCTCACCAAGGAGGGGTACTAACGGGGTCCGACAACTCGTGACGAAATGTATATAGTCATATGTAGTTTGTGATGCTGATCTCGAATCTGTTTTCATTTTTTTTGCTGCAGTGCCCTCTGTGAAAAGTTACGTGGCATGATTCCAGCTTATCCAAAGCAGCCAAAATCTGGCTTCCTGGATGTTGCGGATCGGTGGTGCCCTGTACCTTCTCGGCGTCAGAGTCCTGCCTCACCGTTTCATGATACACCGCCTTAACCATACCAGGGCTCCTCACCTTGCAGGCTTCCACCCATGGTATACTACGAGTATACTGCCACTGGACACTATGCTGTACTACGACGACTTACGGCCGGTCAGGGCGACACGCCGTAGTACAGGGGAAGATTAGTACAGCTAGTTAGATTATATAAGTTTATTATACTACTATTAACTACAATACTAAACTACTACTGAGAGAAGGGGTCCTACGGGGGCTAAGAGGGAGGAAACCTATTAGATAGTACCATCTACAATACTACTGAGAGGAAAGAACTTGAGGGCTGCGCCCTCTAGCTCCCTGCCGCCGCTGCCAAGGCTTAAGGCGACGGCGCAGCTCCCCCCAGTCCTACCACGGTACTTACACGTTCTTCTTTTAGTCCTGCTTCCAATCGATCCACTTTCGAAAATACCCTTCTACTGTCCATCATCGTTCCGTCATCAATCGATACCGTGTAGGACCTCTAGGGTCCGCCAGCTCCCATCATCGATCGGCTCCCGCGGTGTGAACTCTCGACAACTGCTGCCGCTAGCGAGAGCGGCGCCCTTATATAGGCCGTCTCTGGGAGTGGGCGGAGCCTATGGAGGGAACGCGGCTATAACTGCCGTAGCGGCGTGCGTAGCAGCGCCGCGACGGCAACCATTAGCCGCGGGGCGCGGCAAAGCAGTGCTCCCGGCCACCGCTAGATCTAGGAGCGGAGTCTCGCGTCCGCGACACTGGCTATATTCTGCTGAAGGATCGCGGAAACCAAATTTCAGAGGCATTTGTTGATGGACAAGTTTGGAATAGTTTTCGACCATATTTTGAGCAGAATATGACTCGAAACTCAGCTTTGGCTATTCTAGACCAACCGAAATTATGCCACTTAACCCTTCACCGAAGTCTCTTAACCCTTCACAGAAGTCTCCGCAGCGAAAAATGAAAAAGGATTTGAGACCAGCATCGCAAACTGCATGTCCAATTATTCACTTCGTTACGAGTCGTCGGACCCCCTCCCCCATCGAGGCCAAGAATCAGAGATAAAAGCAGAAATCCTTGAGATATGAGAAGTTGTCAATGTGTTTGGGATTGGCATTTCCATCTTCTCGGAGGTTCCCGGGGGTGAGAACTTATTGTGTTTAAGTACATATGAAATATGAATTCTAACTCTACATTTTCTTGTTATTTACTAACCATAACGGGTACGTACTCTGTGACTTTTAATTGGATGACCAGAAAACGTGTTGTCTCAGTGGTGTTACTCGCCAGACAAGAGAGTTTATGGTAGTTTCACAATTTCTGTTGACTTCAGAATAGAATTACGGCCACATACATACGATTTTGGACAGCAGAATTTTCTCCACACATACATATCTTAGCCCCAGGGTTGGCAATCTGAACCAAATTTGCGTCTGTGTTGGGGCTCTACGGGTCTTTCCTTTTTGCTGCTTACCAAGAGTACAGAGTCCTTCGAAAGTGGCGTGAAAAGACTAAAACTTCGATTTTATCAGTTTTTCCAATTTTTTATAGAATTTATATGTCTACCTCTGAGAGAAGGAGAATTGATGATTTATATTTTAAGCATATCTCTAGATAACGTTTCTCTGTGGCCAACTATTATCTTACTTTTCGCATCGGCTGGAGCTAAGGGCAGAATATATAAACCATCAAATCTGCACAAAAATTACATTTTATTGAATTAAAAAAATATTGAAAGCATTGAGGTTTCCCTGTGAGTGTCTCTGTGCTTGTCAGAAGTGCAAATCATAGAAAATTTCACAGCGGGGGTGCACGCTTTGTCTATGAATTTCCAGTGAGTCTCTTTTCCGCAATTTTCCAACACTGTCGACATTCTTGATCGTCGCTGGAACGAATTACTTCGAATCGGTATTATAATGGTAAAATGCGCAATGATATTGTCTTCTATTTTATAGGACGTACGCTGTTGTTGGTGATCGCTACCGTTTCTCGCTGTCCTCATTTTTTCTTTTTTCTTTTTCGCTTCTCTTCTTACGCTTTGTTTTCTTATGCACTATTCTATTCATCTGAAATGGCCTTAATTGAGGCGCTTACGTATGTTAGCAACGTCTAATGCAGTTTGCGTCAGTGTTCATTTCTGGAAGTATGTTGGTCTTTCCTTGATAAGTTCTTCTACTAATTCATACTATTCATGTGTCCATTCTTTTGCACAAGCTTATTCCGAGACAAAGGCCTTCATTTCTCATGAAAGGCAAAAACATGTACCTTATTTGCCAGAAATACCTCCTCCTTCTCAGCGTTTCTGTATTTTTCTTTGTCGAACAGTTCCTGGATATGTTCCAGTGTTTCAGCTCAAATTTGAATAATTCCTATCCATAAGATCCATGAGGCTACAAGTAATTCCTACCCATAAGAGCTACAATTAATTCCTACCCATAAGACTACATTAAGTTCCTTTTGTATCCGCTAGAACTCACTGATTACCTGCCTGTTTTTGTCCAGATCTCCGCCTTCCGTTAGAGTCCTTTTCGATTTTTAGCGTTAGAAAATTACATTAGCCAATCAGGAAGTGGTTTTCCATCAGATTCTAGAAACACTGGACGAGAGCGACCTTTCTTTCTGGAAGTTTCCCCAGATGATATTGTGAGCCTGTACTTTGGCATGATTAAAAAAAAGACTCTTGCATCACTTCCTTCATGCGATTATCCATCCTTCGTGATCTGAGCATCGCTTTGCTATTCAGATTTCAGATTTTGAGATATTCGAGCAGTTCACAGGGCTATTCACACTGCTACCGCCTTTATTTAACGCTTGAGTTCCCATAGTCCGAAAAGCGTCTGGATAACCCCATGTAGTTGAACTTTTCGTCACTTGCAGTTTCCGTTTTGAGTACACGGAAATGGCACAACTTCGACCACACATTGCACTTTTTCCAGATTTCGCTGAATTTCCACCCAAGTTGCAAATATTTGTGACATCACCTGGATCTAGCGTGTGACGATGTCAGCAGCGGTCATAAGAGGGGCGGGAGAGAGGTATACTCAGGACCGAATAAAAATCGAATAACTCTATTTAATTTTTTATTGAGGATCAGATCCGTACAATTCAAATGCTCAAAAGAGAGATGGATCAAAATTCCTCCTGATCATTCCTGAAAGATTGTATTTTTTCCTCTTTTCCTCTTATCGAACATTTGAACTATCGACTTATTCGAAATCGAATCTTTGAATTTCGAATAAATCGATGGGTGTCTAGTGTTTTATTCGGTTCTAACTGTATCGAGGGGGAGGGGGTCATGGGGAGTGGCAGTTCATGGAAAAAAATATTAAATTTCAGTCATTCAGCTCCGAAACTGAATGATGATGTACTCCTAGAAAATCAGATTCAGATGGATAGATTAATGCAAAAGCTAGTTCAAACTTACCTGCAAAATTCACAAAATTAATTTTGAAATTTGTTTTGAGAGTTCCTGAATATACTAGCCTTCTTTCCCGCTCAAGGTCTTTTGCTGGCAGGATTTCATCTGCTATGTGATACACTAAAATAACTGCAAATCTTATAATTGATTCGGGAAAATTCCTCCAATGCATACCTGTTTACAAGGGTTCACACTCTCCAAATTCTGTTGTCCAAGAACTAACATCGAAACTATTTTCTACCTGGTTGTGAGTTATTGAGTTTTTGAAAGGCTTTGATTTGATTTTCTTGTTTTCGAACCTGGCAGTTTCATCCAGTCTAAAGTTGTTTGATTAACGGCGCACCTCGCTGCGTAAATAATAAAAATGAATAAATTTCAAATAATTGAAAGCAGAAGGGAAGTGTGAGTCGTACCTTAGCCGGCTGAGAGAGGCATTGCATGAAAGTTGACTTTTTGTCGCGAGCTTGACTCTGGACTGGGACTCATGAGGCGCTATAAAGGCGAACCCAGGCTAGCAAACCAATTTTCACTTACTGCGTCTCCTGAAAAATGCGTAGTCTATAAATACGATAGCCAATCACGCTAACTGTCGTTGGTTTCCTTGGTTATCGTTTCATGAATCCTAGCCCAAGACGTTATTCATTTTGTACATATGCTTGCTTCAGAAACTTTGAAGCAAGTATTGTACCTGGACAATTCCTAGAAAGATGTGAATATTGTCGTACCCTATTCCGTTATTATTTTCCACTTAGTTGCCTTTCCTAACACAACATCCATAATCTCCGAAATCAAAGAACTTTAT
>KN728765.1:0-17498 GCA_000816745.1 Ancylostoma duodenale
GTGGGACCCGTGCTCAACCGGTTGAGTACGGGTCCCACTTGTGCAAAAGCGCGTCTGTCCCATGTGACACACCATGCCAAAAGCGTAAGGTCGCGAACGTGTTAAAGAATTGATGGAGAACATACAAAATTTTCCTGCGAACAAGGGTAAGTGACCACCTCCATCTGAGTGTGGCCTACTTATAGCAGTTTTTTATGCTTGACCTAGAAGAGGAGCTACAATCAAACCGCAACTATTAAGAAATATTTTGTGCATAGCAGCCTGATGTAGAAGTTCATATATTGTGAGTAGTAACTCGACGACTATGAATTACTTCTAAATAGAAAGTAGCAAAATGAAACAAGCATCGTACTGTAGTAAAGTCTCTGGTAATCAAGCCTGTGAACGTTATAAAATGCGAACATTATTTTTCACATCTAATAATTAAAAAAAAATCCTCAAACAACCTGAAAACTTACGAATCAGCGTCAGCTGCAAGGAGTTTGTTCCTAAACTGTGTGGCCTTCTGAAACTCTGCGCCAATAGCAGAAAGCGAGAAATCTTTAGTGCGACCATCCGTCTTCGCCCCAGTCAACTGATTGTACAACTCAGCACTTTTACGGGAACCACGATCCAGTATCTGCAACAACGCACTGCACGTATGCGGTGAATGTAAAAATGGAGGCATCACATTTTTCGATAGCCCATAGGACTAGCACCTACCAACGTTTCCGAGTGGGCACTAGGGAAGTAAGGGGAACGTAGGGCGCGCTGTCAACTTCCCACAATTTATCCCTATCAGTTACAGTGAATACACACCCCGTAGGTGTCTGAACATGCTGAAGTTAGGCGGGGTAGGTCAGCGTTTGCCAACCAAACTTAGTTGGTATGTGCAAACCCAATTTGGTAACTATTCGAAACTGGTGGTGAGGTTCAGCTCATCGCATGAAATCAAGAAGAGATCACTGTGGTTGACCATGAAGGTGAGATTTGCGAATAAGTCTACTACAATATAGCATGAGCCATGGCTGGTAGCATGAACAAAAGACATTTGTTCTAAATGAGGTACACACGATTTTAGGTCTCTGCCGTTGTGCTCTCGCAAACGCTGGTAGGAATCATTCTCGAAAAAATTCTATATAATAAAAATAACCTCTCTCTCCTCCTTTGTGCAAACCAGAGTTCCACAGAAGAAGCACGGCCCACTACCTTCCTGTACGCAAACAATCTTTCCGCAGCCCATACAATTCCTCACAAGGGCGTGAATGCGTGCCTGACAGTTGCACGGATGTCGACCTACAATAATTAGTTACATGGGTTTTTCAATGTTACTATTACTTTATTACTTATTCCATGTTATGTCCCAAGAGTTCAGAAGAGAAGAAAGAAACAAATAAATGGACAACAACATTGGCAGATGTGAGAGGAACAGTATAGCCAAATGTAATGATTATCATCACCACGTTCCATCCGATAATCTTTCCAAAAAGCACTCAAATTTCATAAACGCAGCATCTGCATGCTCATCAGAATGTATGGAAAGAATTAGTGTTGAAGGATGAATGCCTGTGAGGCGTGTCTGCACACATCTATGAAAAACTCGAAGGGTACCCCGATCGCAGCACAATTGACTCGCGAACACCACGGAGAACAAGACCAGGTCTATGAGAAAGAGTTCAGCCAGAAATCAACGCGCCAATCTCACACGTTACTCCATTCGAGCTGCGCAGCACTGACCTATTCCCCAGGAGCTTCGTGCCTTTGGAATACATTGGCCACGCTCTGTTGCCAAATAACTATACAAAGACGAAAGAATGAAACGGCACTTTCGATGTTTTCAACAGAAAGTCAACATTGGGGGATGATTGCGAACGAATGCAAAGTTAAGATCAGATAAAATGAATCATGCACCAGTTTTAATTGATAAGAGAAGATGTTTGCAACAAAATCATGGTACAGATCTCACATGGAACGAGGATTTCCTTCTCGTTTTGTGTACCCCACACTTGAATTATTTTCATTATTGACCGAGCAAGCAATTACGTCCTTGTCAATTTATGTCATTGATCGATTGTTGTGAGTTTACGACCTTTAGAGCCACTTCTTCAAATTCCTCTGTTTTCCTATAGTTAAATTTGATCGGAAAAAATACTACAGCGAAACTCCTTGTATTCCGATGAAGTCCTCACTATCTCTACTATGTTGAAGGTGGCTCTTCGTTTATGCTTGATAAACGAGTATAGTGATCGAAGGATGGTTAAAAAAAGAGAAAAATTACGCGTGGTTACTAAAAGACCTTTTCTTGAATGCCCGATGTTAATCTGAGGTTTCAGAGCGTAATAGATGAGCCAACATACTGGGCTGGGATTCATTTAACGATAACCAAGCAAATGAACGCATGGTTAGCATGATTGGGTACCACATAGACTATGTAATGCGAGGAGACGCAGTCCGCAAAAGTTGGTTTGCTAGCCCATTTTCGTTTGGTTATGCGTTCATGAATCCTAGCGCTGAAGTTAATCGAAACTGAATGTTATGCAACACCATACCTGGAAGCAGTTGGTCACTAATAACGGATTCAGCCTTCACGGCTAAAGTGTTCATTCGGTGCGCAGCACCGCCGACTTCCCCACCGTGCCGCGCTGGATAACCTTTGCGATCCTTCTTGTTGCGCATCGTTGGTGAAACGAAGCTGAAGTAAGGGTTCATGAACTTCAACGAATGCAAGTGGAAAGACTTCTTGTGTACGGGCTATGTTGGACGTCATGACAAAGAAGAAGGCATCCAGATTTCAGCCTAGAGAACAAATGTTGGAGAGCAAACTGATCCGCTCTCCAGACTCTTCAGAAGTCAGGGCGTACAAAGGCTGGAGTAAATGTTTTTTTGAATAGTCGTCGTTTCCATTCACTAATCAATTTGAAGGGAAATGGCAGCAAAACAACATCCATAGTATGGATCCCATACCTCAATTAGAATGACAATGCGTATTAAAGCTCCGAAGGAAAATGACCAAATATGCAATGCTGGTGGAAAATCCTGTTTTTGAAGGAAGCGCCCACGGAAATCTTCATGTTTGAAATTCCACTGGATTTTGGGGTTTTAAGGGACGTATAACTCATATCCGACAATGAAATAGCGCAAAACACACGAGGAATTCACGAAAATGGGTGCTGTTCTGCATGCGATTAAGCGCGCTCCATTTGAAAGTCGTGGGTCTCGCCACGCGGAAGTAGTACGCGCTTGTACGAATGACCTATTCTGATTGATTCTCAACGATATCCGCGGGTACTGTCTTTAAGGACTCCACGACTTTAAAATTCGAGATTTTAAAGTCTTTAACTCCCTCACAGAAGTGCTTTACCTACGTATACAACTTAGCGAAAGGCAGCGCGAAAAGGTCAACGAAGCACTGGAGGGTCTTTAAGGTCACTAAGTTCCTATGAAAAGGGAATCTCAAAAGCGGTTCAACAATTATTCACTGATGTTTAGGTCCGTCTGTCAGCAAGCCCGAGAGTTTTCTTCTCCTCCTTTGATGAGTCTCATGAGAAGCCACTGTCTCCCTGACTGACATTCTTAAAATCCACCGTACGCATACGTTGCTGGAACCCGGCTGGCACGGATTCCTCCTGGAGCGGAGACAGTGGCTTCTTTTCACTAGTATTGCACTATTTTACACTTATATTCTTCTGCAACTCACTGGTATTCAACTACTTGACATTATTTGGCTAGTTCCGTCCCAGAAATAGCAAAATCATCATTTTCGACCGGAATTTTACTAAGGGGACTATTTGATGCGCATACCATGAAAACCATACTCGTTTTATACCGTAACGCTGTATTGGTAAGGTTGTGGGAGCTGTACGGTGGAGACGACATCTCAGAAACCTTCCAAAACAGTGGGTTTATTTGACATGAATGTTAGGCGCACACACTTTATTTAGCGAGACACTGTCGATTTCCTCCGAAAATTAGCAATATCTTCCGCTTCGTGACAGCGATCCTATCGTAACTCTATAAAATGGCCTCATGGTAAAGAATGAACATGGTTTTCGCGATCAGCGCGTCGAATAACTCCTAGAGGAGAAATTTAGGCAAAACTTTTTGATATTGCTATTTCTGGGACGGAACTAGCCAAATAATGTCGAGTGGTTGAATAGTAGTGAGTTCTAGAAGAATATAAGTGTAAAATAGTGGAATACTAGTGAAAAGAAGCTACTGTCTCCGCTCCAGGAGGAATCCGGGCCAGCCGGGTTCCAGCAACGTGCGCGCATACGGTGGATTTCAAGAATGTCAGTCAGGGAGACAGTGGCTTCTAGTCTCATCATATGAGAAAACAAAATGAAAGCGGTTGGAAGCAGCTCAACCTAGAGCGAAGCGAAACGAGCCAACATGAGAGGAACACTTGTACTATCTATCAGCAATCAAGCCCATAAACAAGAGATAAGCAAGGAGAGGAGAGAGGATGTGACCATTGTCGTAGCTGCTTCCAAGAATTGCACAACCGTCGCGCAGAACGGTGGAATTTATTTCGGCGGCCGCGTCAGGCGCTTGCATTGGGGCGCGGAATCCCCCAAGTTTATTGACTAGCCCTTCAGTGATCTGCTAAACACTGTGAAATGGGGTTTTCGTTTAGCTGCTGTGTATTACGATCCTTTTTCAAAGCAGGTTTGATTGTTGACAGAGTCTAATAGTCATGAGGTCGAAACTCGCAGTGGAAGGCCTATGGCACACTTCACAACAACAGCCTTGCTGCTCGAAACAAAACTTCACAAATTGTCATTTGAAGCTGCGGATATACTCCCCTAGGAGCATAGCCAAATATCGCTGTCAGCTGGACAATTCAGTTTTCTAATACCTATCAATTGTGCACGGCCAGTCGCCGACGTCGGACCAGCCACAGCCAGTACATACATACCAAGTATGAAGTCTTCCAGGCAACGCTTGCGAAAGGATTTGACCATGCTAAGTGCTACTCCTCCGCGAGGAGTAAGCAACCTAAGAAAACCAACACGACGGCCCACCGTCACTGAGATGGAACAAGCTCTCCATCCAGGGGGGGGGGGGCATCATTTTCACCACTAACGTCATCGAACGTCCTATCGGTCGGATTTCTTCACGGAGTCCATAAATACAATACAATGTTGTTCGTTTCCCGCGAGCGAACAGAATCAACTGGACAAATCTGGCACAAGACAGAGGTAAATGGAAGAATTAACAGCAATTGCTCTGTTTACCCGAATAACAACGGGAGCACAGCTTACACAGGTAGCATCTCAACGCTTTAAGTAGCTCAGAGTGATTTCCAGTAAACTGTTTTCAGAGATCAGAGCTTTACTAAACTTGAGAATGCAAAAGAAATTGAACAATATTCAACACGTGTCAATAGGAATGAGTGTAGATCAAATTGGCAGAGCTTCTGGGTTTGAGTGTCTTCATTATTTCTCATGAAGTACACTGAAGGCATCACTACGCTCCACCTCTTCTAAGTTACGACGTGATTCCAGCTGCAGTGTCACTGCAGCAAGGAACCCAGGAATAGAATGCCGCTCTCCTATGTACCTAAATGAGTGATGTTAGATGCAAAGAACAGGACGCAGCTGCTATGAAACACCTCTTACTTCTGCATTTCATACTCCCATGGTCGACCCTGAGATAGAACATCCTGGCCAACATCAAGAAGGTCAACAATTCCTGTGTCGGCATTGTACTGGAAAGGCGCGTAAATATTGATCAGTTTTCAAGTTGGCAGAATATGCGTCCGTAACAAGTTACCTTGAAGACGAACTGCTTCTCCATCTCATCGTATACACTATTCACACAGCATATTCCTTCTTCTATATCTTTCAACTTAATTTGATAGCCCGTTAAAGTCGTGGTTATTTCCCTAAAATTCTCTTTCAAATCTCAACGTTGCAGGGGCACTTCTTCCACTAATGACAGCCGCACCTGTACTTCTTTGCAAAATCAGCTTGAAGACGCAGCGCTTGCTCCTTTTCTCGTTCACTTTTCTTCAACTGAGTTTCTAGGGCGTGAATTTGCTCTTCGCGAGCTCGTTTTGCTTCAGATGGTTCGCCATGTGACAAGGTCTCATCCTGACAAAAGTAAATAGATACGATCTGAAAAGCAACTGGATTCAAAAAGTTAGAATGACGTACTGCTTTCCGTTTCCGCTGACGCTCTCTTTCTGCATCACTTGCAAGCTCATCCATAGCACATTGCAATGGATTGTTGCGCAAATGAAAGATTTGCGTCTCGTCTCCAGCATCAGTGGGTTCCCCTCTAGCCGCTTGGAGCTGGGCTTCTAACTTTTTCATCGCTTCATTAGCCTAGAGTTCAGAATCCAGAAAATAATAAGCTAAAACCGTTACACAAATGCACCACAGATGTGAGCCTTCCCTCCAATGTGAAGATTTCCCACTTTACCTCGGAAAGTTTGTATTCCAGCGCATTCGTTTGGGACCGTAGAGAGCTGAATTCCAGCTGAAGAGATTCCATTGCAGATGTTTTCTCTTCCACAGACCTGCTGAGCGAAGAGCACAATTCCTTTTCCTCTGCTAAGGATTTCCTCAAGTCTTCGGTTGTCTTGGTGCTAAAAGAATCAAGGATTGGTATGCTCACATAAACCGGTCAAAAAAGAAGACTCACAGGTGATCTATCTTCTTCAATAGAATATCTCGCTCTCTAGTGAGAGACTCTACACAATTTCTCGCATTGTCTGCTTTAGAACGTGTCGTTTCCAGTTCGTCTTGCAAATTCTCTGCCCTGAAGCAATGGTAATAACCGACAACTTAAAGAACTTGCTCGCCATTCCTATCTAGTAAGTACCCAAATAAAATGAAGAAATAACTCTCGCATGGCAGTGATTCAATAACTCAAGGGCGGATCCTTACTTATCATTGAGATCCTGTATACACTTCATTATTTCAGCAGCACGACTTTGTGACGTGGTGTCGGTAACATCGAACATTTTCTTCGCACAAACAGAACGTAGAGAGTTTAGTTCACCCTAAATCAGTAATTCTCCATAGCATCAAATTTGCTTTTCCAGAAGATCACCTGTTTTAACAGCACAGTTTTCACTTAGGACAAGGCGGTAATGACATTTCAGTGAAAAGGGAGCTCATACTGAAAAGATATGGTCCCAAACGAATACAGTGCTCCATTACTTACAAGTATTTCCTCCATTTTTCTCTCCAACAATTGGTACTTTTGCTCAGCACTATTCTTCTTTTCCTCCATCAGCATCGATTTCTGAGCCCGGTCACTGAAAAGTAGTAGCACGCTTGCTGCTTGGTTTCAAGAAGCCTTCAGTGTGATTGTCATATGCATATCGCCTCAAAAGTCATTCACCGCGATTATAACAGGATATCACTAAACCTTAGGTTTACGGACTAAAGACTAATGAAGTGGCTCTGTAAACACGAACATGAAAAAAAAACATACAATAGCACAGTTACGCGGTCCTTCAGCTGGCTGTTTTCAAGTTCCAGTCGTTGGATACGTTCGTCTTTTTCATAGTCTATTGATGTGTTGGCCAGTGTACTATTTAGGATGGACTCGCTCATATTGGAAAGGATTGATTGATTGCCTGGAAGCCAAACATAAGAGAACTCAATATCAAAGCACCGTCGGAAGCCATAATCTCAACCAGGAACAAAAAATACCACGGCTATGGAAGCTGAAGTTACGCAGCCTACCTTCTCCTGCAGCGAATGATGGAATAGGTGAGGGCTCGCGGAAAATGCTGCTCCCGTGCTCTAGAAAAAAAGGGTAAAACGTGCCACAGGACGGTGGCTTGCTTTGAAAAGAATAGGCTGTCCCTACACTGAATTGCTATCTGATAAAATTTTTAGGTTTGTTAATCCTTTTAACCTCTTGGCAATGAATAAGTTACATTCAAAGTGCATTGAAAAAGTTCAAACCCCTCCGGCATTGATCACTATTCATAAACAAGATATTATAGTTAATCATGTTGAAGTATAGTTAATCATTTTATCTTCTGATGTGCAATATTGAGCTACCTCCTTCAGCAATCATAGCTGTGTCGGTCGCGCTGAGTTCACAAGCATCATCACCGTCAAATATGGGGCTTTTCTGAGTGGATTCCTCAGCAAGATCGCCACCAACTTCCCCTAAAAAACAAACTACAGAATACAATATTGAAGTTGTTCAGCTGTTCAGAGTCAGATCCACAACAGACGAACCTCTTCCAACCAGCCCACAATCAGTGAACTACTACAGAAAGATTATTCTGCTTGTGAGTATAGCTATAGAAGAACAGCGATCAAATTACCAACCTTCATCAGCTTCAACACTTTTGTCTAGCTCTTCCAACGTATTAGCAGCGTTTTGAAGAAGTTTGCGAAGATTTTCTGGAAGACATGCGTATGGAAGCCTCACAAAACACCGGCACCCTCTGAGAACAGGTAGAAAGTAATTACCATGATGAACCTTCTCCGTTCCGTATTCCGTTGAAGTCCAAGCTGATGACAACTAAAATTGTATTTCATGGTGATAGATATATTGAGTAGCAATCAAAAAACCGTCGTATTGGAAAGCTCACCGCTCACCATACGAAAAGTTTTGAAGGGATGGTAATTCATATCCAATAACAATATAGCGCGAAAAATGTAAGATATTTAGTGAACACGAAAATAAGATGTTGTTTTCGGGGCAGTTAAATATGCGCTCTTGCACATTCGTAGGTACAGGCAGCGTCAATCACGATCGGTACTTTTGCGTGGCAACACCCACGTGTCTCGTCTGGATGCTGTGGATGTAGAGTACTGCCTCGCCAGCGCCACGTGGGTGCTGCGGCGCTCCACGCCGCAGTAGTACCGATCGTGATTGACGCTGCCTGCAGCGCCACGTAAATCTCCACACCCTTTTGTGGAAGAGGTCAAGCCTATGTTAGCTGGCGCGGCCGTTTAGAATGACTGCTATATCGACAGGTTGAGGCTATGACCTTCGCTACACTATTTCCGATGGTAAGTGATAACTCTCGTGTTCTACTAAGTGTTGTGATTCAACAGCAGTCGATTGCACCGGACATGACTCATCTCAGAAGTCAGAATTTTTGTGAGTGAAACGGCACAAATTGAAAAGAAAGTAGTCTAACCCACCGCTAGTCTCATATCTTCATTCAGGAGTCCCCTTAACCGGATTTCGTTCTCAGCAACCAAGAGACGAGCTTTAGCACATTGGAAGTAGCGATGAAAACGTGTGGTAGCTTCTTGCCATTCGTCCCGAGAATGTACCACTTAAAATTGAAGATCTAGATTTGATGAATGTATTCTGATCAATTTCCTTTCACGATCTTCTATAGTAGCAGTAACTAATCATATATAAGGATTTCGCTATATTTAGCGCGAAGTATAACACTCTTCGTCGACATCGCTGGCGACTGCGGTGACAGTGCTTACCGATTGGTGGCGGGCTATCGATGGACAGTCGCCGTAGCTAGCGACACTACTGCAGGGTGCTATACTACACAACGAGTATAGCGCCAACCTAAACATGAAACTAATGATAAGGCACTGAAACTCATCTCATTCAGTTCATGTTTTGTTTCATCTAATGCTGTGCAGTGGCTTCGCCTGACCAGCTCTTTCTTGAGATCAACGATCTCCAAGAGAAGTTGCTCAGAGCGACTTTTCCCATCCTTAAAAAAACTATTGGGAAAGTATGTCAAAAAAAAAAACAAGAAAGTAAAATGTCTGAACCAACAGTCTCCGCCTTTTTCAGTCGTTCTATTTCTTTTTGCGCACTTGATAACTGCGTTTTCAGAGAGTTGACCTCTTCTTTCAGTTCAAGTATTTTCACATTCGGATTTATTACTGGAACGAATACATATCATTTCAAGCCACTGTTTACAGTCACGCATTATCTCACTTACCAGTGGGTAGAGAGAAGCTGTCATCAAAATTTAGACGTTTCGAAATTTGTGTAAGAGAAGGCGTGGCCACAGGAACAGCTTTCCGCGCAGACTCGTTACGTAGAGGGAACGCCTTTCGGAAATCCGCGGTCAGCTGCAATAATTTTCATGAAAATAAATGGGACATCTGCCACAGCAGAGCCAGCAAAGTGGTCCTAGCATATTGAGTAACACCTGCGTCTACTTTAAATTCAAATGAGACTTCCATGAAATAAAGACTACCTTCGAATTCAACTGAATAGTAGCCTCGGACGGTTCGTCATCATCGTCACTTGATTGTGCTCTTCCTCGGAACATCAATTTTCTGACATGGACCGTTAAAAATCACATTCAAAATCAAGGAAACAGTTACATGAGTGGGAAATATAATGATCCAGCTGGTACTGAAATCGTGTGATCAATTTCAACTAGTGCTTCAAATAGAACATCTTATTTATTATGTACAATGTGCAGAAATAAACCATCAGCACAATGAAAGCCACTGAGGTCTACATATATAATATACATCTGTATATTCCATACATGATCAAAGGCTTTCCTACTATGTAACATAGCGTATTTCTAGAATACTTAGCCCTAAGCGACTTGTTGCTCTCGAAGTCGACGGGCCTCTTCGAATGCCATCTGCTCGCGCAGGAAATGTTCATATTCCTCCTTTCTTTTCTGAGCCAGAAGCTGCTCCTTCCACCGCGCTATAGCTGCGTCTCCCTCTCTGCTATCAGGAACCTTGTAGCCTTTCATCTTAATAGAAATATAAGCGAATGTACGATGTTGCAATATAACGGAAGACTTTTAACTTACAAACACTTTGAAGAGAGAAGGCTGATTGAAGAGCCAAAACGCTGCGACTGGAAATGCGACCATCAAAGCGAATCGACCGGTCTCCAACTTCCACCCACCCATTCTTGCAACGAGTCAGTAAATTATTATTGCTTCATTAATGTACTTCATGAACGTGTACGAAACAAATTATGCAGGAAAAAAAGTTACTAAGTCATCTACGCGAACAAAATCTGTTCTTATAATGCCACAAATAAATATGAACCGAAAACCAGGTGGAGGCATATCGATAGAAAATGACTAGCAAACGATTTATTGTAGACGAGTTTGGGAACAAATTACAAAAAACCCATACTGAAAGAGCAACCAGTTTGTATGTCTTTCATAATCCAAACGTTGATGTATGGATGAACTTTCGTGGAAGGAAACTAATACAATTGGTACTATCTTTCTCAATAATCCTTTGGTGACAGCAGTAGCAACAACCCATTGTATGCAAGATATCACTAATACAGAATAACTTTCGCGAAATAACAGTTGAATAAAACTTCAGTCACAACGGATTCTACATCCTCTACGTATACCCACTGTATCAATAACATGAGCAATCTATGTTCAAACAAAAAATAAGGCAAAAGTGACTACCCACAGAATGAACTCTTCACAAGGAGAGAAAATTCAATTATAACTTTTTTCGTGACTAGTAAAGCTTGAAAATTAGTAAAAATGAACCTTGCCAAGATGATAGGTTTCAGAGGATTTTCGCAAGAACAAACTGACTACGATCAAATCTTAGAATCATGCAAACAGATAGTAAGAACGACGCTTGAAATGCCTACATATCTATCAGTTCCACTTTCAAGCAAATGACTTGAAGTAAACCAATGATCAAATCTAAAGAAAAATAAAACACCTTACCCATAAAGACATTCATCAAAGACTGAAAACGATTCGCCAGCACAGTGAGGAGCTAACAAGAAATAAACTTTTTTTAAATAGATACAGCTAAATCCTCACCACGCTCCAAGCAAAAGGTGCATGCTAGCATGAATACTAATCAGATTCATCACTACTCTCCCGAAAAACAAACTCCACTTCGCTATCACTTTCACTGTCATCATCGTGGACGAAATCCATCCAGTTTATTCCACCATCCTCATCGTCGTCACTATCAGACCCAGTGATTCCTTCGAAAAGCCTATTAGCGCAAGTACCCTATAAATAAGAAACTTCGTCGTAAAGTCAACAAAACCGAACTACAGCTACTAAGCTGTTCAAAGATCACTGAAACGATTCATAAGCAGCCGAGTCGGTCTTCGGAAAAAAAGTGAGAAAAAAAGATTGGTCAATCAATCCCATCTCTCTACTCACCCCATTTTCCTCGTTGAAATGCGCATATGGGTTATTTTTATCCAATACTCTGTTGCATAACCAGCAAAAGGTAGCCGCACATTTCGTGCACTGCATTTTGTTGCATCCTTCGTTTTTCTAAAAAAGAGCAACATATGACCACACATTTCAAGCACAAAAAAATTCGTAGGAGACCTCAATATTGACACGACATCGTGGGCACGGCTTACTGTTCCCTTCAAGCCATCCCTCATTCAGGATGTTATCGATTATCTTCTGAAAAAAAATAAGACAGCTACATGATAGTCAGCCACTTCAAGGACAACGTCCACGCGTGATCTTTTATGTTCTTTTTTTTTACCAAGTTTACGTACAATTTCCCAACTTTCCCTGACCAACCGTCTACATCTCTCAAAAAGAGACCTACAGACCTGCGACGTTGCGGGTTATTGCGCGCTTAGAGTAAGCCAGATTACCACCCAGTGGCCCCGTGATTTTTCCTCTCAGTTACGTGAATGGTGTCATGAAGACGCAATGTAAAGGGTATGTGTAGCAGACTTTACGTTGCTGAGAATAAACGAATACACTACAAAGAGTCGCGTTCCCTTGTTTCAAATCGAACGAAACGGTTCTATAACATATAAAATGTGCTATGAAATCAATAAGATTTAGCACAAACTGTCCAATAATTTCAGATGAGATATATTTTGTCGAGCAAAACGAGATGAATCAAATGTTACTTCGTTACTCACTTGCAAGTTTTTCGAACCTCCAAATTTGCGAGCCATGAAAGCACGCTCCTTCTCGTCAGCCGAGTTCCACTGTTTGAGAATTCGCTGCTTGTCAACTGTAAAAACAATTTATAAGAAAAAAAAACATCTCAAGTAGCTGTCAAAATGAAGCACACACTTGTCTTGAAGTTGCACCCATCCACTCCGTGATAGGCTCGAAAGCATAGTACGCAAAAAGAAAGTCCGCACATTTGGCATGTACCAAGATTGAGTGTTCTGAAAATAAAAAGATGGTATTGACGGCGAATTAAGTTTGGATTATCATACGCCGAGCATATTCAATGATCTCTTGTGTTTGGAGAGATACTATCGAGTAATCGCGCATTGCTTCTATGCACATGTCGTCTGAATATGAGTCCCAAGCATGTTACGTTGACAAGACCATATTTTCCCGATATTTACAAAGTCGCAATTCTTTTTTCTAAAGTCGCAGTTCTCAAGCTGGCGAAACAAGTCATGAACAATGATGAGCGAGACACCAATTCTCGAAGTAATTTGGAACTATCATGTCATCCGCTTATAGAATGCATCGTAATACTGGAACCCAGCAATGTTATGAATTTCGAATGCAGAAGTCACCTTTCGCTAACCAAGACAGGGTTCTGACATGTTTTTCGAGGGCATGGTACCACGTCAGCCATCTGGTCCAGAGCGCGATCCAGCAGAATCCGTTCGTACCGCTCATAGCCTTCCTTAAAGAAGTTCATTTCACAAACAATTATGGACTAAAAAACCGTAGGAATTCAACTTGAAATGTGAGAGATTATCACTGAGGATAGAGTGCACTGTACCTCTCCAACTATAGAACGAACTGTTTTTTGAGATGCAATGGATTGGCAATTTGCTGCTGGACAAGTCAAAGCTTTCACCTAAAACGATATCTGAATTGTAATCGCCGACGTGAAACAAAACAAAAATGACACCTCTGAGTTATTGAGTTTCTCCGAAAAGAACGCAGAAACGCAATCCTTACAAAATACATGCATGCAGGGCTGAAACTGGACACAGTGAAGGCCCATCTTATTTTCGAAGCAAATCTGCAAGTAGAACAGTAGAAGTGAGCATTACGCAGACCTGCACTAGACCAACCTCACAATCATAGCAACCCGACTGGAACTGACGATCCTCTGACTGCTGACTAGAATCCGTCACTCGTCGAAGTAACTCCAAACCCGTTAGGTCCTACAAAAGTAAAATGATTAGGTAACAAAAGCGAAAAAAAAAGCCGATGGACTTACATGCTTTTTCCCGTAAGGAACACTGTCCAGACAGATTTCGGTCAACTCACGGACTGCACCTTGTACAATCTCGATCACAGTCTCACAGCAAAAGTAAAGAACACTCATGCCAAGATTCTCTTTACAAACATCCGCAAGACGGTTTTCAATGACTGAAATCTAAAATATACCAAGACCTTTCAATATCGATTTGAATGCACATCGACCGCAGCATATCTGGCCAAAAATTCATTTACCAAAGAATCATCCATCCACTCGCACTCTATACTAAGTTCAGGGCTGACTACTGGGTACTCCAATGGCAAACGGAAAACCAGATTCAACGGCGGTAAAGTGGATAATTCTGCAGAATGTCGGCCTGAAATATACAATACATTCGAAGTGACCAACATTTACACGAACAGTAATCATATGCACTAAATATAGTGATATATTAACAGCAGCAGAGGTTGAAGAGGGGTGGAAAGGAGGTATATGAGGGAAGGACGTAGCCAATAACTTATCAAGCTTTATGAAGTATATATAGATAAAGTTGCATTGAATTTTGTAAACAGGCTGGTCGTTCTTGTTTTCGCCTAGAACTTTCGAGGCACACAAAGAAGAAATTTTTTTAAACAATTACTACTCAGACACTTGGCGCGCCCGGGCGCTCGCCGCCAAGTATCTGAGTATCTGAGTAATTGCATTAGTGCATGTTCTTATGAATATGGTCTTCCGCTTAATTTTTTTTTTTTTGAAAAACGGTTGATGTCTTATGAGCCGAAAACGGCACCATAAAATGCGAGTAGTATGACATAGCACGCATTTCATGCAAAAGCAAGAGTATCACGGCCGCCAATTCATTTAAGACTGGTTTCACGTAATTGCATAGAGTACCCTCCTCTAGTTAGGTTATATGATAGGAACGGTCTTGAATGTGATGAACAGAAGCACGCTAGGCATGACACGTGGAATAATACAAAAATGTTGGTGTTTACTGTCAGCAACATATTTCAAATTGGGGCAGTTGTTTAATTTTTCATTATTTTCGATGCAAAGAAACAGAAGCTCCAGAGAATTGAGCATCCATATTGAGGATAAGAAAAACTTTCAAGAGTGGGCTGGAAGATATGACCAAATTAGAAGCTCAAAATCAACCAAGAACCAACTCTATGAATGGATAAACAGGCAAATAGCACGAAACGAAATAAAGAATAGAGAAAATGAACCATGCAAAAATGTACGAAAATGAAACATTGAAGGTGTGTAAAGGAAACGCTTCATAAGAAAAGCGGATGAAAGGAAATAAACTGGTAGGAACTACAACCTCTGTATGTAATTTGTCCAGAGGACTGAAAACTGGGTGTAGTTTAGAATAATTAAGCGCTCCTTGTTACGACTAACGCCCAGAGAATGTCTGGTTTACCAAAAAGCTCAAAATCGTGGACATTGAAATTTCCGTGACCATTGTCTGCAGAACAGACCAACATAGAGAAAACCAAACTCAGATTATTGGTGAACAATCTGTAAAAGTAACGAACATAGAGCTGTCATTCCTTCTCGACCATCTCGTATTTTCATAGCATTTTTTTTGTGCATCGGAACCTTTGTTAGCTAGAGCGAGTCAGGATAAGCTGCATTACAACTACAAGAAAAAGCCTATGAAGAGATGCTATGATACCATGATAGCACAGCAGGACCCGAAAAAGAAAACATGGAAGACTGGATTTGCGGAACAGGATCCTTGCTTCTCTTCTAGATGCAACAAAAAAGAAACGAATCTAAATTACGAAAAAAAAGAGAACTGGTAAAACATGAATAGAAACAAGACAGATTGAGAATAGAGTACTCACCTTGTTCTGTGTTGGCAACTACCGTGAGGGGTTTCGACAAGGGTTCCATCTCGATTGAAATCCGACCGCAAACGAGAGGATCATCATCAATGACGACGCGGGACTCGTCATACACACTCTTCAACGCTTCCACCTCAGCCAGTTGTTCTTCCCGAGTGTCACAGGACATATTGAAAGAGTCCTGAACAAATAGCATGAAAAAAGAGTCCGAAGTGCAACCCCATTCACAGGAAAAAAAATTTGTGATCTACGATACCCAAATAACAAAGAAGCTAGAAAGGCAAAGATATCATTACGGAAAACCATAATCAATGTTGCCATATAAAAAAAGACAATTAGCAAATATGTTTATTGAAACACAGGGAAATGTACAAGGACAACCTTGAACATGTCAAACATGGTCAAGACTATTTCAAGAAAGAAAAACAGCTGCTTTGGACTGTATCCTCACTGGAACGTCTTCTTACTGTGCAAATCCCTCAAAATCTCATCTAAGTCATCATCTTCCAACTTGTTTTCAAGCGAAGGGATCAGCGCCTAAAGTTGAAATGAAAGTGAAAATCTAAAAAAGGAAGAGTCGATAGAGAGATTTGAAAAGTTACCTTGGCTTCCTCAGCAGTTTCCGGACAAAGGTTAACAATTTGTGCAACTTCGAACTTGTGTAAAGGTTTCTGAGAGAAAATGGCACGGACAGCCTTTATGGTCTCACGATTTTTGAAACGGGATAAACGACGAGCATAGTTGAGGGTTTTGATGAATACCTAAATGATCAGATAGGAGATCCTGGAGGGGCGAATTCAGTGAAAAAAAAACTTGTACATCTCAGAGTTGCAACGGCAAGATATTACCAAACCTGAACTTACTTCGCTCATATCTTCAATTTCATCCTTTGCCTCATTTTGTTGTCGTCTATGTTCCAGCAGCAAGAATACTTCAGATGTTAGAAGAGCATCACAGTTCTGTGATTCGAACTCTGGAGACAGATGATTCGGAAGAAGCAAGGAAGACTTCCATAATGTTTGAATGACCAACCTTTAGGAAAGCGCATTTCGGTAGCATCTTCCTCAACAGTATCTTCATTTTGCTTGACGGCAGAAGACATTTTCTCTAAAATGAGGCAACTCAAATGGAACGCCGCCTCACAACTTTCTCATAAAGCGAGCAGTACGTCTGTGAACGGAATCTGATCTGAACCTGATTTACTTGAACAATAGCCAACAGGAAATCAAAATACAGCGTAAAACCCGTCAAATGAAGAGGTGTCCGGACGGTGCCCTGGTATCAGAACAAATAATCAAGTACTACAACTAGAACATAGCTTACAACTAGTAGTAGATCATGAAGTAAACTTGTGTACATACATAGAAGTTATAATCAGGTTGAGTGAACGCCAGCACCTGATTGTTAGACTGGGTCAACATTTTGTTTCAGGAGCACGCCAATCATCCGAGTCGACGGCTAATCGCCAATCATACTTGCCTAAAGCGTTATTTATAGTGCGTCGGAGTCCGATCCCGTCGGATAACAAAATGTGCGTATCGATCCTCATCGGAATCCGACGCATCGGAGTCCGACGACGACGCCTGTTTTTAGT
>KN728766.1:0-12669 GCA_000816745.1 Ancylostoma duodenale
TTACATGAATGAATTCCAGCTGTGTTCTGGACGCAAATACACATTCTTACGAAACAAATGCCTTTAAAGATGCTCCTAAGAACGAAAACTACTTAGTTAAACGTCACAGAACACAAGGAGGCATCGACTCTAGAGCAAATAAGATCAACATCTGGAATAATGTTCTAGGAACTCGAGTATTTCATCCGGAACAACACGATATTTGTTGACAGCTCGCTGAATACACACATAACGTTGGAAAATTTCGTTCAAGGCACTTCATAGAAAACAGCTCAGAGTGACATAATGCTCCATGAGAACCAATATAATATCAAACGAAATTTTCAAACTCGATAAAAATTACGGAAAAAAGAATCACAAGGGGCGAAAATTCTAGAAGATCACCCGTAATAAAAAGAAGAACAGAGCGGCTAGAAGACTAACGACTTAGAAAGGATAATCGGGCGTATCATGAGCGTAATTTAAAGAAAAAAGTACAGCATTAATCCATATTTATGGACTAACACTGGAATGGATAGATTTATACAAAGTAAAACAATACCGGATTACCATAACACGGTTATAAATTGAGTTGTAAGAGATAGATCCAAAGAGATATCCGAGATATTACCAATGAGCAGAGGCAGAGTATAATATAGCTGGTTTAATTGAGTTTGGAGTACATCCTCGCCAACTCGGCGGCAAAATGTGCCTTCAGCTTTGGTCTTTTGCTTTTCAATGTTGGCGTAAGGAGGTCATTTTCAACAGTGAACATTTCTGGACAGAGGTAGATATCTTTGACCTGGGAAAGAAAGCCGTTAGTAGAAACGTAAAGTTGAAGAGAAACATTATAATCAAAGAAAAAACTGAAAGCATTTAAAAAATAGGCGGAAAGTGCTCACCTGCTCGAATGAAAACAGTCCACCCTTCTTTCCAATGGCGACCATATCCTCTAAGACCATTTTAACCACATCTTCGTTCTTGCATAACTCCTCCAGGGTTCCACTCAAGTTCAATTCCTTCTTGCAAGCGGGGATCAACTCCTGCAACCCAGTTCTTAAAGATGTACAAACAAAATAATTCTCACTGCTTCAACCAACCTCCGCATCTGGGACAACAACAGCGACAAGGCACGTTTTGAGAGACTCTCCATAGACGAACGATTGGGCAACATACTTTGATCGAACGTAGATGTTCTCGATTTTCTCAGGCGCCACATATTCACCCTAAATTCGTAACATGCAGATGGGATTAGAAATAGTTGATGAAACAGCTAATTTCAAATGTACACAATCGCTATGAGAAGTAGAAAGCAACAGCCACCTGTGCCAACTTGAAGATGTGCTTCTTTCGATCAACAATTTTCAGCGTTCCTTCCTTCGTCCACCTGCCAATGTCACCAGTATGGAGCCAGCCATCTTCATCCAAAACTTCTTTCGTCTGCTCCTCGTTCTTGTAGTATCCACGGAAAACAATTGGTCCTTTTACACAGACCTAGAATTTGAAGCTACAAATAGAGAAAGCTTGGTCAAGTATTTCAGTGCCAGAACTCAGCTAAACAAATGCAGTTTAAACATGATAGCTGATGTAATATCGTGAAATTCTGATTAACAATGATTCTGTACTGGTTTTCTAGCAAAAGAAAAAAAAACTTCTGTTCAAACCTATTATGTGAATCGTCACACAGTTTCGTATGAACAAATGAACAAAGGTCAAGAATCGTCTACAGTAATGAACTGATAAACAATGTTATCTAATCAGAAGAGTTTGCCATTAACAACAAGTTCATACGAGCAAACAAAGAGGAACACTGATAGTCGAACTGATATGATTGGATTAGGCTCTTTGCAAACAAGTGAATGAGAAAACTAACAATGAATTAGGTTACCAATCCAGCTTTGCAATTTTTCTTATCTTTGAACACTAACAGAGTTTAAAATTCCAGAAACAAAATACTTCAATTCCAATTTCTCGTCAGTAGGATAAGGAAATCCCACACAATGTTACAAGAACTTGGAAGACTAGTGTTCGTATTCACGTACGTTCCTAATGACGTTTTGACACACTTTCCCTTCACTAATGACGTTTTGACACAATTTCCCTTCAAAAGGAACATATTTTTCAAAAAAGAATGGGTATACTGTCTTGGAGAGTAGTCTCAGATAAAAATGAAAAGTTATGACAAAGATATCAAGAGTTGTCACATTTTGATTGGGAAGCTCCTGCACTTTAGATGAGCGAGAAACATGAATCTGTTCCAAGAAACGGGCTCATGACCTCACCTCTCCTGCCTCATCTTTTGAGAAGTATCCTAGCTCTGGAACATCAACCAACTTGATGCTAGCAGAAGGAATAGTCATTCCGACATGTCCAGCCTTAGAATCGCCCTCCATCGACACCTGCAAGGAAGAAATTTCATGAAAAATCATAATATATCGGATGATACTTGTAAGGTGACCATTAGCATGCAACTCACCGTACAAGCTGCGACACACTCAGTTTGGCCATAACCCTCCACAACGATACATCCCATCGCAGCTCGCACAAACGTGAGGACATTTTCAGCCAGAGGTGCTGATCCGGTCACCATAAGCCTCACACGACCTGTACCACATTGAAAATTAGCAAACTCACAACAAAACGTTCATAGAGAAAGAATGAACCAACCTCCCATGCTCTCTCTGATCTTCTTGAACACAATATTGTCGAAGAAGCCATTGTTACGGATAATGAAACTGAAGTAACCAGTAATGAGTGAAAAAGATTGCATAAAATGAAGTCAGCATCAGTCCCAAGACCTACTTTTGCATTTCTCTGGTCTTGTAAGCGATAGCCAAGTTGAAGAGTGCTTTCTTCACGTAGGACTTATTCACTTCGGACATCACCTAAATATGCGAGCAATTCCTTCGATATGGGTACAATAACTGAGCGATCAAGCAATATGAAATGCATACCTTGTCGTATAGCCTATTAAGAACACGCGGTACAACGGGTACGACTGTTGGCCGAAGTTCCTTGATATCATCAACCAGTAGGCGAATATCTCCCCTAAACCACTGAATTCAAGAATGGTTCGAAATCAAGAATAGGGATAAATGTAGCACCTGTAGAAGCCAACTTTGGCGCCCTTTGCGAAGCAAACACTTTCAATGACACGTTCAAGCATATGAGCGAGAGGGAGGAAGCTGATCATGACATCCTGAAATCATACAGATAAGGCCAACAACACGAGAATTATCAGTCTATCACATTCCAGTCATGATCACTACGCTAATATGAAAAACAAATAGACAACTTGATGCAGTAAGATGAAAAATAACAGCTGTAATCCACTAACCGTAGTGTAAAATCCAGTATATTTGAAAAATTCCATGCTCACGCCGTCAGCAATGACATTAGCGTGAGTTAACATGACACCTTTTGGAGTTCCCGTCGTACCAGAGGTATAACAGATTGTCGCCAGGTCCTCAGGCTGAAATTAATCAATCCGAAAGAATGATCGAAGAACATGAGAAGAGTCGGTCCAGACCTTGGGTGGCTGATGTGATGGCCGATTTTTAGCTTCGCGGCCCATCTTCTCTAGCTCATCCATGGTTAATACTCGCACACCATGCTTTTCAGAGGATGCGCGCAGCTCATCTGTGATCGGTTCCATCACCACTAAGAACTTGAGGTGGGGACAATTAGGTTTTTGTTCGAGGAGGCCTGAATTGCATCAATATATGAGCCAGCGCAACAATTTGCTCAGGTAATATTGAACGGTCGAAATCTCTAGATAAACACTACATACCCATAGCTTTCGATACGGCATCACAAACGACAATTTGCATCTCGGATTGGTTGAGAATGAAAACGCAGGCCTCGAAGCCGAGGGTTTCATAGATGGGGACGATAACATTGGAGAAATTGTAAGAGGCTAGCTCTGTGATGATCCACTGAAACAGAATATAAGTGGGTGAATTGTTAATAATGGAACTGAAAGCTTCTCTTCGAACAACAAGATTGGTAGGGCTGCATCAGGGAGCTGATGCATCGCTGAGAATTACCAAAGCAAAGGTGACGCCCGTTTCAATGATGGGTAAATTTGTGTAGTGTTAACACGTTTACCCTGGGTAATCTCAATGATGCACGCGGCCCCAAATCTTAATTATTACATTTTCAATTTCAAGCACGATCGACGTTTCCCAACACAATTCCAGCACATTTATCATCTCTGTATAATTGCATTTCATACGATTAGATCATGGCCGAGGCGCAAATTTCGACAAGATATGAAGACTTTATGAACATTAACGAAAAACTATCCTGAACATTTAGTGTGGTCAGACTATGGTCATACTGAGTTTTCTACTCATGGATGCAACACCATGCCGATAGTTCCATACCGATAGTCCATACCGATAGTTCCTATGAATACTACTTGCCGATTTTCCCATGGATACACTTTGCCTACTTGCTCTTGCTAAATTAGAGGATCGGAAGTCCGAATTTTGCAGGTGAAACACAAGCAGGTGGGTTCTTACGAAATGTTCTCGCAAATTCAGAACCTATTTTGGCACTATTCCACACTAGGGGCCCCAAAATTTTCAAGTGAATTTTTTCTTCGAAACTTTGCATAGGAGGGTCATTTGAGGTGCTGAACACGAATATCGTATCCATTTTGTACCGCAACCCCGTTTTTGAGGATTACGGTGGGCATACTGTGGATACGGTATCTCACAGAATCCTCTCAATATTTGCATAGAGGGGTTGTTTTGGGCGCTGATCACCAATAACGTATCCGTTTTGTACCGTATCCTCGTTTTCATAGAGATGCGGCAGGTATACGGCAGGAAGTTGGGAGAAAATGCCGATTTCTGGAAGAAAATGGAGGAGGCATGCAAAATAAAGTTGACATTCGTGATCAGCGCCTAAAACAACCCGTCTCTGCGAAATCTAAGAGGATTCTGTGAGATACCGTGTCCACAGTATACCTACCGTAATCCTGCATAAATGGGGTTACTTTACAAAATGAATACGATATTCATGCTCAGCATCTCAAATAACCCTCCTGTGCAAAATTTCTAATAAAAAATTTTTTTGAAAATTTTAGGGCCTCTAATGTGGAATAGTGCCCCTAATTTCTGTACAACTTCTGGATTACACGAAGGCAGTGAGTGCGAAATCCGTTAACCACCATCTTCTTTCGTTTCAGGCAAAACCATAATCATTTCGAATTTTGGGTAAGACACTTCGAGAATTCAATCTGTAACCAGAGCTAAGGAAATAGCCCTCATTCGTCATGTAGACTTTCAACCATGGAATTACAAAGGTTCATTAGTGTCTATACCAAGCGCGTCACCACCAGAAGCAAACACCTGGCTCGACAAGCTTATCAGCTCTCCAAACATGATAAATAGGACAGAAATAGTGAAGGGATACGTCAGAGTATGAAACACATAATCATCAGTGAAAAATATTTTCAATGTGTGTAGAATGTATGTAATGTATATGTGAATCATTGAAAACGTTTTTGCTACGACAACGTTAAAATGATCAATATTCCCAGATGTGCAAACATGTACAATATCTAATAGAAGAAGCAGCGACGTACCTCCGGTCGATTCTTGCAGTAAATCCCAATATTCGTATCATTTCCGGTTGGAATTCCCAGTTCTCGGAATGCGATGGAGACATCATTCGAGCGCTCAATCACCTGAAATCGGTTAGTAGTAAGCACTTGAATGTTGGTAGACACATCTCGGAACCCTGAAATATATCTGTACGTTATCTTCCGCAACATTTACGTCAACAAGGGATATTTCCATCAATTTACTACTATTTCCAAAGCGTAGACGTTTACGGAGTTGTCCAAATTGGTTATTGTAATGCAGGACAAAGTCCAAATACTATCCACGTGCTTGTTATAATGTGATAATTGATGTGTTGCCAAAATCACCAAAAATATGTCGCAGAGTGGTTGTGTAAACCAAAAATGTTGGAAACATAGATCAGAAAGTGTGCCGTTGTTCAATATTTCCAGGATTTTATGCATCTCGGAGAGAACAGAAATCTTTAGGTACAGATATAAGAGAAGATTCTTCTCTTCTTATCAAATTACCGCCGCTTAATCAAACAACCTTGACTTGATCATACCACGCATGTTACAGAAAAGAAAAAAAAACCAAACATATACTAAGGACTTGGAGGTGGTAACGTAGAATTATATACTGAAAGCAAACCTCATTATAGCTGAGCCATTCGTACGGCTCTGTGCCATCAGGCTTTTTCACTCGACGTCCGAGCATCGGACCGTTACTGGAAACACGAGCTCCGCGTCGTACACCTTGATAAAGGGTTCGAGCGTCATCGTAGACGTAGGATTGGAGTTCTCCATCCTTGAGGTATGCGGTTATCCGTGATCCGTCCTTAAAAATAAGTTTCTTCAAGCGCTGAAAACATTCGTTAATTCAAGCAGGAACAGCCCTTCTAACTATTTTAGAAGACAGGTTATGCCTGCATTTGCCCAATAAACTCAATCAAGAAATATACCCGGACATTGCCGAGAATATTCGCGCAAGCAGTGATCGCAGTGATTAATTGCTCTACCTAACATCTTGCGAGCGTTCATTACAACGTGTTCGCAAAAAAGAATGCAACAACACAAGCGTCACGCTTCGGCCAATGATAATAGCGAAGATCCAATTAGAAATTAATAGTAGCGCTGCAAGACAATTTACTAACACAAAACCCTAATTGAAGTGAAATGAATGGAATTCTTTAAATAGATGTGAAAGGACAACGACGCTTCATCGTAATTTGAGAACACATCAGAAACCGACAAATCATTCTATACTTGCTCGATGTTGAGGAAAAAAGCTGCATGTGCAATAGAAAGTTGGTGTCATGAGTTATCAGACTTACTGCGAATTAACGTATGAAACATCGAGAATGAAAGAAGTGATTAATAACCACTAAGCCGCTTAGAAAGCCAGTCTTGCAACGCGCTCATATTTTAAAGATCAGCAACACTTGGGCTCAACTAGAGCTATACGAAACTAGTTCGCATTATTTTTGTGTATGTATTAGGTGCGTGCAAAAGTTCCGGGGCAGTTTCACCTAATTTTTTTGAAACGCTCTAAGTCGGCTCAAAGTCAACAATTTTGTTCAGATCAAAAAGCATTGGCATCAATGCAGTGTTGCCAACGCAGCACACAAAGATTTTTCCAGAAGCCTGAAATTTGATAGGTTTATACCAGAAAAAGTGGCACATGTCGTTTTTGAGCAGGGTTTGTTCATTGAAAGTTTCACAGCGGATGAGACGACTTAGAAGCTTGAAAGAAGGATATTCTGTTGGGGACAGGTCCAGGGAGTATATGGAACGCGTGAGAATTTCAAAGTACGAATGGTCCATTTTTTACACGGTTGACACTGTAACATGCTGATGTCCGTAATCCCGCAGCAGCAGCGGACCACATATGCTTGCCTGTGTTAGCCTTATATTTGAGAGTTTTCCCATGATTGCTTTAGACAAAAGAGCGTACTACTCAACAATAATGGTACGTGTGTTTGGGAAAAACTCGTTGCGGATTACTCAAGTTGCTGACCAGGAAAGGACAAAAAATTTTTTAGAGTTGTAGCGATGGTTTGTCCCCTTTTTGGGTAGGTCACTGATGATTACATCCCAAAACGACCTTTTCCTATTAACGTACATGACTCACACTACATTAACAATAAGAATCCGTCCAAGAAACTGCTTGCTAGAAAATCAGTGGATCAAATATATGCAGTCGTCCAGGTGGCAACACTGGTGTTCTTCGCTCAGCTCACACGAAATCCGTTTACTCATCTTTCTCTTCTTGCCGATTTTCTTCAAGTGACGGGACATATCTGGGTAATTACCTCGTACTGCCCTGCACGCCTTATACTGGGAGTGGTACAATCTGGCCCTTTCGATCGCCTCTTCGAAGGTCAAGTTACTGACTAGCTCGTGGAGTATTTTTCGTGCCCTCATTTCCGTCTAGATTTCACAAGAGCTCACGAGGCCCTGGCATTCTGGAGAAGATATCCAGCACGAACGAAAAATTGATACTAAGGGTTGCTTCCCTTGCAGATCGTCCGAAATCTAATTCACAAAGGAAAATTCCACAAATTTGCTGGCTATACCTAACATTAGTATTATGGCTAAAATACAGCAACGCTGTGATTTAGATAAGAGCCAAAAGTGTTATAGGTAGCAGAGGTTTCAGGCTACCAGTGCATATAAAAAAGGTTGCAGGATATGGAAGCCACTAGGAGCAAAACAACATCAAACGATGAAATACCGCCAACTGCCCCGGAACTTTTGCATGCACCTAATAATTAGGATATATTCACTAAATCTTTCAGTAAACACTGGCAAATGCACTTAATCTTGGATGTAGTAAGTTATTTTCTGTAACTGCCGTAAAAATCGTCATTTCGTGCATTTAACAGCCACACATACCTTATGTAGTATCAAGTAGAAAACCCTCAGATACGTTAGACCTTGTACTACTGCACTTTTTTCGAGATGGTACTCGTGTCAGTCCTGAGATTTTCGTCACTAATTTATGAATTGAAGCGATAAATGTCAGCAAATGTACTGACTCTGTAACACAGGGTGAGCGCCGATCGATCTGTCAACTTTGCGGACATAGAGAGTGCTAGAATCCCTATTTTATGCTGCAGTTATGGTTTCATGCATGTAGTAATAGATTAGTAGTAGCATCGTATCTATGCTTACTATTTTTGTCGTAATTGATAGTTCCACGACAAAGAAACCCACTGAATATCAGCAATATTACCAAATACGGCAGCACAAGATACAAACTGGAACGCGCTCGCGTCAAGTTCTGCCTTCAAGTCAGCAAAGTGATCCGCTCCATCGACACTCCCTGTCACTAACCCGGCATTTTCTCTAGTTAGCATCACATAACCAAATACGTGGTCGAGGCAACCAAAAACTGCACTTTATTCAACAGACTGCACGAAAGGGCGCAAGTCTAACGATTTAAGTACTCTTGACAACTAAGGAGTAACAAATTTGTGCAAATTTGGAACAAACTAGCTTGAAAGCCAAGAATCACACTACAAACGAACCTTCTGTTTCACGGTCTGATTCAACGGATCCACCAACGGATTGATCTTTCCATCATTATTGTTCTTCGTGAGATAGTATCCCAAACCCATAGTTACAGCACCAGCAGCGGCAAGAGAGAGGTACGAAGGAAACGAGGATCCAGATGTTCCAACAATGAAGTGATCGATGAGATCAACAAAGCCCCTGAAACAAAAATGGAATGAGGAACAGCGAGAATGGAACCAGTATGGCTGACAGCATGGTTTGAAGTGGTGTTCAAAAATGGGCGTGGGCTGAACAGCACATTACATCACGCCACCTATTTTGTTTGACAAGTGGAAACCAAATAAGTATCCAGCAAAAGCAAACACTGAATAAGCCCCAATCGCCTTGATGGCAAGAGAAAAAGCGAGCTAAATCTATAGCTTATGTAACTCATTGTCAGCACAGCTATAAAGAAGCAATAAAATGCTTCAAGAAGAACTCTCTCACCCAAAACGTCATATGTTACCCAACAGTCACACCACTAAGGAATGGTGGGTGTAATCTTGATACTTTCTATATGATAGTGAATTTCGAAATGATTTTAAAAAATACTTAATAAAGCATCAAAATCTTTGAGAAAGACTGCGTAACAAGGACATATATTGTTCAAGTTGGCATATATTTACAATCAAAGCTTAAATGATCTTACTGATACAATTTTGCTTCCCTTCGGGCAAATAGCAATTATGAAAACTACTCACAAGTTAATTTCATTCAATAGAAATTGAAAAGTAACAAAAGCAAACTTTTCTGCGAGCGAGAGATAAAAACAACGCGCAGCTTCTCATCAACGTAACATAACCTTTACAAGGAGGCCATGCATGCCTCCTCTATCCCTAGCACAGATGAGGGATAGTGTGAATCCGGAAATCCAGTGAAACGCATGCGAGCGATAAAAGCGGACCGGTTATTGTGCTAGCAGATCCAAGTAGATCTTCATAACAACATAAAAGAGGAGAAACAAACAAGTTTTGAACAACCTGCCGCACTATCTCACATCCAAACGAACTCACCTGCCCTGGGAATGCATCCAAACTGCGGTATCCTTCATCATGGTGTTAACCCGCTGATGATTAAGTTGAGGTGAGTTGCGCACAAGCCCACCTTTCTAAATTAGTTTATACAGGAAGACTGACTGAAATCTCCGGACGTATGTACAGGCATTCGAAACGGCAACGCTCAAACAAACGCGAGGAAGGATGGTTGGACTATCCACGGTCAGAAAAGTACATTAATGAAAAGCGATATACAGGCTTCTGCAATGATTATGACATATTTAACTAGGTTGTGGGGTAAGGCCACAAACTGAGGTCTGGAGCGAGAAGTTAAAAGCTGTAGAAGATTCAGGTTAGAACAAGGAGCAGGAAGATACGATGAAAAAGATGGTGATATCGATGAAATGTGTGTATGCGCAATCAGAGAAACACGTTGAATGGTGCAGCGCATGCTGTGTGGCTCAACTCCAAAAGTTTCCTAAAGTTAAACACCAAGGTCCAAAAGAGAAGGAATATAAAATTTACATTGACATTGCCCCAACCAAGAGACATATTCCTTTCCTTTTTTCGAATCGCACTATATCTCCCCGTTATAATTCCCTCTGGAGAAGCTGCGATGCTAAAATTTTCGACATTCACGCCCAGACTGATGCCCTTGCAAAAACGTAGCAACGCGAAGTGTGACACAAGTGAATGATGATTCATCGGCCCCAAAAACTGCAAATAATCAATGAAACGCTGGTTTTGGGGACGGGACGAACTGCTGTAGAATGGATTATCCCACAACTAACAGCAAAGTGGGCTGAGTGTTCACTGGACCAGCATCGAACAGGGGGCGAAGGGTCAAAACCGAGATAGCGGAACAATCAGACCACCGCTGCTCCCGCCTCATCAGCAGAAACTGCCGCAAACTACGCACACGCAGGGGCAAAGTCCCCCAACATCGTGGTCAAACCACGCCTAGGTTACAATGCTGCGAAACTAATAGCTTCCTGCATGTAGTAAACAAATCCACAAAAAATGAACATCAAATGGATTCCGGCAAGCTCCCATGACCCCGGAAGTGGCGCTACTGGCATCACAGCTGGATGATGCGAGTACTTGCTGTTGGATTTCGTGTTGGTTTTCCTTTTAGAGTGACCTTGTCCTTTTCAAAACAGGAAGTCTTACTGAACACCTCCAAAAGATAAGATCCAGAGAAGATGGATAGCCAATTGTGAAATTACATCTTGCGACGTACCATGCCTATTCAAATTAGATCTCTTTTCCTTTTTCTCTTTCTCTTGTTGCCTCCTACTACAACGCTCAACCTTTCTTAATGGTTACTTAGTGAACTTCCCCAGAAATTACATGATGGAAACATTGGTAAAAATAAGGAACAGGTTTTCAAGAACACTTCTAGGAAGTAGACATAACTCACCCAGTTTTACAGAAGAACACCTAAGAACATCTAAAAACCAAAAATCGCAGATATTTGGTGACTTCTCTGGTTCGAAGAAAAACCAAAGAAAAGCTATAAATCACATGAATTTGATAAATAACTCTAATTGACTGACAGAAGTTCCAAAACAGTTTTAAATGAACGTATTTGTCATGAACCAAGTGTTAGAGTAAGTACCGTCCAAAATGGTTCTTTCCTACTTCGGCGACCCTTTCAAATCTCCTCTGACAGATTTTCCTTGACAAACAGAAAAAACCTCGACAAAACAAAGAATAAAGTTCGTGAATCTCAAAACACGATTGAATTTATAGCAAGCAGTTCTCGTGACACCAACAACTGCTGCAAGACTTGTAGTTCTTTAACCCCCACACAGTTTAACACTACCAAGAAGTTGATGGTCCACAGAATAGTACACTATCATACTTATACTTGAATCCTTGAACCATTAAGCACCAGGGAACGAAGTCCGTCTGACCGACACCAACACCACCAGATATCAATCAAAAACGAAATGTCTTGAATGAGCAAACCATCAAAAACCGAACATGTGTAAATGTACAGTAAACCATGTCTGGGATAACGATCTTCGATCAACCTTATTATAATAAACCCATGTAAGATTCCCGATTTCCTCCCAAAAACTTTCTAGGATGAAATAAGAGGATACTAGAGGAGAAACAGGAAACTATCTGGAGGACGGGGAAGGCCTAAGGTGAGCTTATAAGTAGTCCGTGATTGATGACTTGATTTCAACCGTGAGTACTGTGGACATACCGTGTTATAGTGAGTTTCAAGAGCGACGAGAATTCAGTATTTGCGAATGAAATTGCAATTTCTACGCCGGGCGAAAAGGGAGTTGGGGGGGGGGGCACCCTATAAAAGGTCATAGGCTTCACCCTTCAAGCCTATGCAAAAGCACTAGCCTAAGCCTAAGCCTAAGCTAAGCCTAAGCTAAGCCTAAGCCTAATCCTATGCTTAAACATGGGTTTAAGCCTGAGCCTTAGGCTTAGGCTTAGGCTTGACAGGAGTGCCCCCCCCACCCACCTTTCCTTCCACCGCGACAACGCACTCCTCGAAGAACACTACTTTGTTCGTTACTTATCTTTCGTTTGAGTTATTTTTTTCCTTTT
>KN728767.1:0-18841 GCA_000816745.1 Ancylostoma duodenale
GTGCGCCGGCGCACAAAGCGGGAAGCGCCACAGAGGGCTTCAATGCCATGGCAATGGTGCGCCGTCATTTAAAAGTGGAGAAACACCGCGGTACGGGTCTCTTTCTGGATTAGGGATGTGCCCGTACCCGCTTCGAACTTCCCTTCTACGTTTTTCTGTAATAGCGTGGACGTAAGTTATTCTTTTCCATATTCCCCTCTCCAACTCCATTCGTGTCTGAATCGACCACCCTCTTCATTCTGTTCGTATACACCGGCAAGCCCTTATCACTTCCATTTCCACAACTGCCTGCTAAACATAAGTCTTTTCATGAGGTCGCTTGTACTGAATCGGTCACATCCAATTATTCTCAGCCCCTGGGGCTGTAGAGAATGCGAGCGAAGCGAGCATCAACAGAAGTCTAGAAGTCCGGCGTAAGCCGGACGGCCAGACTGGTATGGGATACTGCAGTAGTCCAGGCCCGCTCTTCGCATCGCTTCATCAGCATTCTGGCACTCTGATTGCCTGCGCGTCCGCGCAATCCACTGGCATCGCCATTCTCATTTCGAATCGATCATGTGGTGTAGCGCGTTCTAGCATACTCTGTCATTTCTTTTCTCAACGGATTGCACCCCAGACAGAAGGGTTCATCACCTTGTTGAATTCCCACTAAGCAAGTGAGAAAGCAAGGACTTTGGGTGGTAACAACTTTACTCCACCCAAAATAACTTGGTATGATTAGCTCTGGGAGGTAAATCAATCTGAACCCGTGCATCTAGTCGAATGATTTCGATTCCACACAAATCGATACCACATTGTACAATCTAGTACTGGCAGGAATATGAATGCGAAGAGATGGATTCAGTGTTTTCTCCCCTTTCTTCTCATGTGAAGGAGATTTGAAGTCGTGATTCTGTCTTTCATTCGTTTTATATGTTTACCACTTCACCCACAGTTGTTGTGCAGTGAAGATCAATCTTTATTGCACCGCAGGCAACGGGTCGCGCACCGCATCCCTAGTTTACCCAAGTTGGTAAGTGTTAACCCTGAGCAACAGTATCTCGGCTAACATGTACCAACGTGAGTGAACGAGTGAAGCCGCGCGATCCTCTTTGCCCGCGGTGCAATAACGATTGACCTTCACAGTAGAAGTGTCATTTTAAATTCCTGAATTTCATAAATTTTCAGATGGTCCCTCAAGGGGCGCGGGTACTTCGATCGTGTCAGGGGGCGCAGCGGTGCTTGTCTTTGTCTGCTAGTGCCTTGGGTGGTGTACCGACGCAAATTGGACCGTCAAATGATGGCACCGCTTCCACCACCAGCTATTTAGGCTACCTTTCCGGAGCTATTAACGCTGTCCTGGCAAAGGTGAATTGATTTTTTTTCTGTATTTCAGGTTGTTTTCGTTTTCTCTTAACATATTTACAAAACCGTTTCAACCATTTTGAATTAATGCTGCTTTATAGACTTCCGTGGCCACTCAAGTTCTTGGGCTGAAATCGGACGATACTGATAATGGACCATCGAAGGCTGTCGTTACGGAAACCTCGGAGGGCGGCGCACCCACCAAAGCACAGTTTGTTTTAAAGCATTGGTTGGCCTCCAGTTAACATTTTATCCAAAACATTTCCCTTTCAGATTCCTAAAACATACCTTCAAAAAGCGTATATCGAGGGCTGAAGTTACTAATAAAACTAGAGCTCTTGTAAAGGAGCTCCTAGTTGCTGAAACTTCTAGCTCGAAACTTCATCGAATTCAACAGCTAAGCTCTCATATAATCGCTTTTCCTCCGACAAGGATAGTCGCCGCCCAGGTGGGTGTAATGAAAGGTCTGCATTGACTAGCTATAATACTTTTACCAGTTCCACTTTTATGTTCATTTCTCATCGGTATTTTTGCAGTATCCTTTCCAATAATATTTATTGTTAAACAGCAATAGTTCCACATTCTCAGATGGTTTAAATGCTTTCAAAAGATTTCATTTTCAGCACCCCCAACTTATCGCTGACCTACTTACAACAGTGACCTCTCCGGATAGTAGTGTGGAGCTTCAAGCTGAGGCAAGGCAATGCCTCACCCTTTGTGGTTGCCAACCTCAAGTGAAAAGTAAAGGTAGGCCGACTTCTTACTTGTACTCTGATTTTGTACCTACTTTTTTCTTATTTGTTCACATATGTTTCCTCAGTCTTAGATCTCCTTTCGCTCGTCCCTTAATTGTAAGATCAGCTTTTTTAGGGGTGAATCTCCTGAGTATCGACGGAGGAGGTACTCGAGGAATGATGGGTCTCGAGGTACTGGAGCAGCTAGAGCGTGTTTCGGGTAAAAAGGTGGGTTTTGTTCAATCTTTCACATTCGAAGTTTTTGGTGTAAAATTGTAGTTCCAAATGTTTCTCTTTGGGTATTTGGCATTGTTAATGACCACTTCAAATAAGATCCCTTTAGGTATGTGATCTATTCGATCACGTTATTGGTGTGAGTACGGGTAGTATAATCGCTAGCTTACTGGTTGCCAAAGGGTACACTATCAAGGAATGCCGTGCTGTTTACATGGATGTCTCTAAAAAGTGAGTTCGAGTAAAAATATGTTTTAGCGACGAGGTTCAAATCATTATATTACTTTTCTTTAAAGATCTCCCTCCGCTCCTGAATTTGCTCCTTTAGGCTCTTTTCACAAAATCGCTTGACGGGTGTGAGTGGAATAGTACTTAACCACTCGTACTATGACACTAAGAAGTGGGTCAAAATGCTTAAAGAGGTACGTGCCAGGTTGTGCCTATTATCTCCTCATGCTTCTAATGGCAGTAGGAACGTTTTCCAGGTCATAGGCGAAGATTTGAAAATAATTGAAACAAGTAAATCTTGCGTTCCTCGACTAAGCATCGTCGCTTCAATAGTTAATTCGCCTCTCCTCCAGGTAGGTTTTCTTACTGTTTTTGTTCACAACTTATTGAATTAGTAGTGCGAATGTTCACAACTTATTGAATTAGTATTTAAATAATTTTGATTTTTAGCCTTACGTCTTCCGGAATTACGAGCATCCTGCTGGTCGAGATTCCCACTACATGGGCAGCACTTCGTACCAACTCTGGCAGGCAATACAAGTGAGTATTTGTCCATCATAAACATTTGCCTTGATTATCATGTTTTTAGTGCTTGATGGCTAATTTTCAGGCTTCGGCTGCAGCACCACTTTATTTCGAAGAAGTGAAACTCGGAAATTTCCTGCTTCAAGATGGCGGAGTAAGTTTTTTTTTCAATTCTTGTTCCATGGAACAGTATGTTAAATCTCAGAGAGGAATTCTTCTCTGCTTTTTCTATGAGATGATGTATTTCGTAGGTGATCGCCAATAATCCTTGTGCTATTGGAGTACATGAGGCGAAATTGCTTTGGCCTGAGGAGCGCTTTCATTGCGTGGTATCTGTCGGAAATGGACGATCGGTATGTTATTCCGTTTTCTTCTTTGAGTACGTAAAAAGTTGTCTCAGTCAGTCAGCATGAAATACTTGGTATGGGGGAATTGAGCTTTAGCCTTTGATAATTCCTGGATAAGTTGTCGTACAAGTTGAATTAAGTTTTTTTTTTTTAGTTACATCAGTCTGCTGCATCTTTACTTACTTTTGTTTCATCTCCCTTTACCACATTAGAAACACTTGCAGCTTTTCTAGTAATCTTATATTTGTTCTCTTTCTATAACGCTATTTACAAATAATCTTTAGGTTTGTGACTTGGAGAGTGAAGAAGCCGCAGCACCATCTAGCTTGAGTTCTCTGCAGAAATTCAACCGAATTATAGATAGCGCGACTGATACGGAAGGCGTGCACATGTGCATGCATGATCTACTTGATGAAAATGTTTATTTCAGGTTTGCAATGTTCCTTTCCTTCAGGGAATATCTTTTTATTATTGTCATGGTACCATTATTTTCAGGCTAAATCCATACATGACATTTCCATATGGCCTTGATGAGATCGATCCGAAAAAGTAAGTTTCCTTTTCGGTTCAACTGATACGATGGATTAGTCAACTAAGAGCAATTGTTTCAGACTAGAACAGATGCAAAACGATGCGAAATTATATGTTCGACGTAACTCTGCGAAAATTGCGGATGCAGCCTCAAGGTTGCTAGAGGTATATTGATTCTGTGCTGATCTAGCTTTCAACATTTTTGTTGTATCCTGTTTATCTGCCTCTTACCTGCCTCCTGCCGAGGTATTGGAACATCTAAGTTAGAGTGTTATCGGTGGAGAAGCTCGCGTTTCAAGACAGTGTCTCGCCTTAGAAATCGTTCTCGAGATTTGTACTGTATTGAAACCCTGTGTTCTAAAGGGATCTTCGGCCAAGAGTTTTGAAAATTATGCAGGGTAAATGTGTTACCATCACCTAAGTTTACCCATAACCAACATGTTTACCCTGGGCAATCTCAATGATGCAGACGACCTCAAAACGTGGGAAATGACCGGTACTTCATCAGAAATGAGATGTAGTTAGTGCGTTGCTTTTGGTATGGTAAGGCGCGTTCACTGTTTGCGTTAGGTAAGGACTACTGTTAGGAAACCATAATTGGTTGGGCCCCATAGAAAGGTTAATTGGCCAGTTTGAAGCATTTTGCATACATCACTGGGATCAGCGCATCGAACTAGTCCAGAATCTGTTAATATCTCAGAGTTGAAATGTGCTGAGTCTGATCTTAATGCGCAATCCTTGATAACGACAAAAACCTAGAGCTAATGGATGCAATAAAATTGGTATTAGGTATTGTTTGTCACCCATTTTTTTCTTATCTGCTCGCCCTAGCATTGTAAGGTAACATGATTATTAGCTGTTCCATTACCTCGGAAACATAGATTTTTGGATTTACGTAATGTGTTTGTTTAGGTATACCTATGTAGGCGTTAGATAACCAGCCAAATACATAACTATATCATCATTTGATTGATTCGCTGGAATACGGTGATTTTTGCAGAAGCCTACTTTCCTTCAACGAAATATGCGTTGGTTTGAAGAATGGATGGACCGGAGGGGAATGTATTCTCCTCGATAAATGAGAATTTTCCTCTGAACTTTCCCTAACAAATGTGCATATGTATATAGGTCCTAAGCCGGTGTACTTTTAACTTGATCACTTTCCACTTTGATTTTAATTATTTGGCACCTTGTGTATGGTATCATTAATAATTTTGGGTCTCTTCTAGTATGTAAATACATATTTATTCGTTCCAAAGAAAGGTGACTTCCTCTTTTTCTCCTTGATGCATCATCTTCTTCTCCGTTTTTCTCAACTCTGGCTTCTCTTTTAGTGGAAAATGGGTTCCAGTTCAAGTACATTTTTTCAGTTCAAGTACATTTATGTGCCAAATTTGTTGCTTTACCGTTGGGTTAGCTTCATTGTCTTGTCAAAGTTTCTCGTGTATTGAGCTTATTCTATTCGATGTAGATCATCAAATGCTTTGCTTAAGAATCAACAAAAGTCTCTTAGCTCATTTCTTAGTGTACATAGCTTCTACTCCATCCGTTAATTCATCCTCTAACACGTCGGCGGCGGTCTACTTATTTTACCGGTTTATGACTACGTTG
This sequence comes from Ancylostoma duodenale, assembly GCA_000816745.1. NCBI lineage: Eukaryota > Metazoa > Nematoda > Chromadorea > Rhabditida > Ancylostomatidae > Ancylostoma > Ancylostoma duodenale. The sequence goes on from KN728767.1 coordinate 5,555, forward strand.
CAGTATGTGTAGGTGTTTACGAGTGTTTCCTAGAATAAAACTGACATATCTGGTCTTAAAATGTTATTTTTTTTTGGATGGCGTAACGGCTTCAATTAGAGGGGTCATTACCCAATTAAGGTGAGAGTAACTGTTGCTGCCTTATCTTTTGCCGACACTGTCACCTCTTGACCCGTCATTATGTTTGTGTGCTTAGCTCTTTCGTTCGCACACATAGATTTACTTTGAGTCGCGCCTACGCGCATTCTCTAGCTTAATCGAGGAGAAACGGTGTACTGTCACATTTTATCACGGACAGAAGGCCTCCTTCAACATCGAACCGGATCATATCGAGTTGAGCTTCGAATAAATCGGTTTTCGAGTCACTAGAACATCGAGTATTCGAGAAAGGTGGAGAACTAATTGTAAGTTGTTTGAAGTGTCGATCACTCAAAAAAAAAAAAAACTAAGATACGGTCAAATGTTCGGTCCGCAGCCTGTGGTAAGCACGAATGCGTGTTTTTTATGGATGAGGATTTGCAGTGATTTGATTCCATTAGCATCACTAGCGTAACAAAAGGGAAAATTTCTCGGTACCTAAGAGAAGAAAAAAAAAACGATCATCTGAGAAGGCAGTTCCGCACCTGGCGTAGTCCACAACAGGTGAAGGTTTGCTAGAAGAAGTCTACAATCATGGTTAGACGGTTGGAAGATTCCACAGGTTTTTCAAATCCCTTTCATTTACTTTGTTTACTTGTGTTTAGATGAACGAGTGTAACTTGGAAAATACTCAGATACATTTTTAAAATTATATTTTCTCAAAATCTCACTGATCAACACGCTTGTAGCCTTACGTCATAAAACAGGAGGAATGTTGCAGGTTTTCTTCTGAAGAAGAACATCAGGGGCTACCACCTAACTATGCTACGTCCAGAAATTGGCGGAAAGGGAATGGCCAAAGCACAAAATCCTGCATTACCACATCTATTCCACACAAAATTTCACTGCTGCTTCTGAGATCTAGCACAAATCTTCTGAAATGGCATGAGATGCCGCTGCATTTTGCTGATTTGGCCACTTCCTACACAAGGCTTCCATATCTATGACATTTTTCTGAATTCGATGATGTTAAATTCAGAAAATTATTCTTTGCGCAAGGTTGCTGAGTTTTTCTCTCCTATAAGGAAAAGCGGATGACTTTCACAAAAGAATCCGTCGGATTGTCAGGTAAGTTTCGGCGGTTTATGTAATTTACATTCGATTCCTTCTCCGGTAATTAACAAAGTATTTATGGTCATTCTTTTCGTTCCGTATGAGCACACTCTCACTACTGTATACCAGTGGCGGACGCAGGGAGGGGCGCCCTCCCCCCCGAGAATGGGTCGTCAAATTTTCGAAATTACTTTACAATACAAATAAAAATCTTGTGTTGGTTTATTGTTAACTGTTTATTTTTATTATAATTTTTGATAAAATTTTTATTATTCATTTGTCATTGTAATTAGTATTTTTTATTAATTTTATTTTCCGTCTGGGTCCCCAGAACGGCGGAGACCCCACTTTTTTTTCCACGCTCCCCCCCTCCCGCCCACTTTCTGTGTCCGCCACTGCTGTATACATATTTTGAATATTGATAACATTCGCTCGACTTAAAGGCAGTGTGTCACCTCGTTTTCGTGTCTGAGCTTTTACCAGATTCTGAATCTCCTCGACACGCTGGATCCAACGGTATACCTAAAATGTTGCAAAAAGGTCTTTAACCCTATTTTTGAACGTTTTTCGGGACGGGATTTGTAACAGTTTGTCGAGCAGAGTGGGCGCGTGAAATCGTTGATCTTATCGATTGGACACGTCAAGACGTATTGCCAGCGCTGTAGACGTGGCCGGCAGCCAGCACATTCACGGACCGCTCCGCCCAAGTGGTCCGTGAACTGCACTTTCGGACCCTCCGAAAACGTGGTTCTCGTCATTTTTATGAGCTTTCACGTACATCTTTGAAAACTGCGTGACGAGGAGATCTAGTGTCTGTTGGTATTTTTAACCCACGAAACGAGGTGACACACTGCCTTTAAGGCAGTGGAAATAAAAATTCCAGTAAGTAAAAAAAGTCACTTTTGGCGCTTGCTTTTTCTTTCCTTCGGCATTAGTAAAAATATCTGATCTACCCTTTGTGTTCGGCTCAGGCTACTCGCAGATAACCCAGAAAAAAACCTAACGAAAGGAGCTTAACCACAGGGCGCAGAGCTTGCCGGCAGCTTACCGGACTCAGCCATCCTCCATCCACGTTCGCTGTCACCATCAACTACGGTTCTTGTAAAACGTCAAAACTTGAGAAGGAAGAAAAAACACAGGAACTCATTCGACAACTTTAGTACCTCCCGCACAGACACTGCGTATAGTAGGACCACGACAGCCCACTAGGCCATGGATGTCAAAATAGGCTCTGGCCTGACTTAAGTAAAGTATAGAGAATGGTACCCGCAGAAGCAGATCACGTTGAACTTTCTTCCTTGTTTAATACGGAAGAGCAAAAACCACCATGGGCTCAGGAGTTTGGGCTCGAGAAAAGATGCCCTTCTCGGGGAATTGAAATACAACACAAGACCACCAGTACCAAGGAAAGTAACGTGATGTGGCGATGTACATAGATTGTGAGACAATGTGAACTGCTTCTCGTGTACTGTTATGGAAGATATTAAACAGTAATTTATCATTGATCTACCAGCAGGAAACCGCTGAGATGTCTGGGTAAGTGCCAGCGCGTTGGTGAGTTCTGTCATCGAAATATTCCCGCTCTGGTAATTTTGGGCCACCCCGTGGCTAAAAAAACTTTCAGTATACGTTTACATATTCTTTTTATTTTTCGAAATTTATAGTTACATATGCTTTTAGCTATGGGTTATATATCATTTTTCAGCATATATTAATTTGTTATCATACGTTAAAACCGCTTCTCACCATGTTGGAGTGAGGTCAGATACTCCTGCTCTGAATACTTTCATGAAGGTAATCAACACATGTCTTTTGGTAAAATATATATTTATTACATGAGGTTAAACACTTATGTGAGGGGAGTACCGTCCCCATTACAACGGCAAATCTCTGATGTTTCGATTTATTCTGTTCAAGAATGCCCAGGCAGTACAGTTGCGTGTTAGCTAGAACCGTTGCCGCTCGATTGGGTTCTATCGCAGGAATGTGAGAATAATCGGCTGCAAAAGCCTTTTTATGCTTGTATTGCATCGTTCTGATGCAATCGTCGCCGTGGACAACGAAAGGCAGCCACATGTTGCGTGCTGTCACGTAAGAAACATCGCTCAGGATGCAGCACTCTGCAGCGACATCGGAGCAGAAATCAGAAGACAATCAATGTGATGTCTCAGTTTACAATTCATATTGAATCAACGTTTTTTTTTCTAGGCAATGATTGGAACTAATTTAATTATTCATTTTGATGCACTTGAGTCTTTCTCCATATTTTTTCCTAAAAAAAAGAAATGTCAGATCTTTCCACAAAACTTGAAGTGTTCGTAGACGCACTGCCTTGGAAAAAATCTGATGAAACCAACCCGCAAGACCTTCGGGGTGTACTAATTTTTAACTGATACCCGCTAATTTCTAGTGCATTCTGGATTCGCCACACTGCTTCGTCTTCGTCCCTATTACCTGTGCACAGGCCTACGTGGAATAGGAATGCGAAAAACTCTAAAGAATATTGAATTAACAGAATTGGGAAGGCGGGACAATACCAATTTGAACCCCCGCATGTAATAAAGAGAGAGTGGCTGGAGATGGAATGAAAAATAGATTCCAGAAAATTTGCCCAATTTATTTTAAGTTCTCATAAGTACCCAACGCTGGGCTTTGTCTTTTTACTCTTTTTCTGTTCCTGATACTCGCTGTACATATTGGCTATTTGCACGGGAGGACACAAGTTTTCCACGATTTGATTGATATTGATGTACTCGGTTTCTGCTTTACAATCAAGACGAAATCTTCTTCTTGAAAAAACGAATCATCTTAAAATTCTTGTTTCCTTAAGCCTTACGATGTCGAACTGATTTACTTGTTTCGTTCCGCCATTCGAATTTGGCAACTTCTTATAGACCTGACTTTGATATGTACGTATGTACTAAGATCGCTAGGCTGTAGTAAGTGCTTACCTATAATACATACAATGTGCAATTCTTTAAAATGGAACTGGTATGGTGCTGTAATAATGGCAAATCCGCCATAAATTAGTTGGAGATTTTATGCAAACTCGTTCTTTCTCCTTATTTTTAATGTCGTTTTACGAATGTTTTCTTCACATTACCTAATTATATGACTATAAATTTTTCAAAAATCTTTGCTACTAAGATTGCAACGAGTGGGACATTTCTTGGAGGAGACCTGAATTTTTTTCTGCGCTCTACCCTTCCCACCTCCTCCGTCCGTGATCGGCACAGATAAGTCACTTAGCGTGCGAAGCACCTATAATCCTTTGGCATATGCGACTGCGTGAGTCCGTCCTTGTCTACGTACTTTTTTGCAGCAAGAGAAGTGATAAATACTGCACATGAAGAACCACATACAAATCGGGACTTAAGAGTAGTCCAATATTATTTATTTATTTATCTTACGCTTAAGGAATGGCGTGCAATGACAAGCATGACACCATGCATTAATATAGCTTGAAGCAATATGGATTAACATGGAGAAAGTGAATGGAAAAAGTGGAAAGGTAAACGTGATGAAATTGGACAACCGAATAAATTATGTCGGAACCATATACGTAATAATACTTCAGAAGGTCCAAGCGCCATTTCAGAAATTAGGCTAGATGAGCATAGTTTTTCAGCTGCTCCGGATAATAAATAGTTGAACTTTGCCAAGTACGTGAAAATTTGTCAAGAAAATGTGGGAAAAAAGCATAAAGCGTAGTTTGCATTCTGTAGGTAAATGTGGGGTAAGTCTAGCTCAGTACTGTTAGGGGTAGGGATATTAAACATCCGTGAATTCTAGGTTTAAATTTCCTATGCATGCTCTAATGCTCGTACAAAGTGGTGTTCTCCCTAGCAGCATTTGCACCCAACAGCTGACTTTTAGGCTGCATACAATTTACCTAGAAACGTCCAGCGTTTGTTCTTTAAGGATCTTTGTAGTGTAATCACGACAATGTGTCATAAAAGCAATAATTTTTTCTCAGTCCTTCACTTTCTGTTCCTACAACGAAAAATAACTCTAGTGTGATAAGAAGGCCCAGTGAAGATCCTTCGTTACATTCTAGCCGTTTGTTGTTCTTTCATGTGCACCCCTCAAAGTGTATCAAATAGATAAATGAATAAATAAATGAATAAATAAATAAACAAATAATTAAATAAATAAACAAATAAATAAATAAATTTTACTGGGACAAGGTTCTTCATTATTGATAATACAAAGACTTGCAAATGTCTTCTCATATGTCAAGGAAACCTTGCACTTTCTCTCATGCCCTCTCCTATATTGCGCTTATCACTATTACATAGTCTATAATTGCTATTACAACGAATTCAGTGAATGCACTATCTAACCACCCATCCAATAATTTTTCCCCTTTTTTTCTCCCACCTACGAACCCTCGCGTTCTCTTTTATCTCTTATCTCTCTCGGGGGCGGAACTACATCGATCGCTCAACTCCCTCCCCTTTGCAAACAGCGCACAGCCAGCATTCCACGGGGCTGTGGTTAAACCTCTCGGCTTACTTCGCACCTTTTTGCTCGGATAACGCCGAGAACCTCGTTGTGCTTCCTGAAGGCATCCTGGAACAGGCGGAAGCCTTTGTAAGAATGCAAGAACTCATTGAAATGATTCAGTGGGTGGGGTATTCGTTCTCTGGAGGCCTGTGACGTCATTCTTCGTGCACTGAATTCGCAGTACAGCCTTTAAATTATAAATTCCTCCCATTTTCCGTGTAAATTCATTTTCTTGTGGTGGGATTTATGCTTGCTCGACTGTTCTTCACCTCCTCAAACTCTCTGCAGCCAGTTCTCCTTGTTTCTGGACGCTCACTCAAGCTTTTGATGTCTCTGTAAGCAATTTTTGGAGGGTACACGTCCATCTACCCGTTCATTTACTTTTTAATATGTATTATAGTACACTTAAGGGTTCCAAACCAAAATGAAGTTCCATAAAATGATATTAACTTACATTTTCCAACGATGCTTCCAAAAACCTATCAAACAATTGTCACTGTTTTCTTTTCCTTTTACCTACGTTGAAGGGTCGCATTGTGGTCTTGGCACTTTGTAGTGAAAACAAATAACTAAATAGATGAATGAATAAAGAAATAATCAGTCTTTAGAATTTCCTCCATGCTTTTTTGAAGGTTCTACACTCTCCGATTTCGGTTGTCTAAGGACTAATATCGAAGCTACAAATGTTCGACCTACGTAGTTGCAAGTTATGATATTTTTCATGAGTTTTCAACTCGTTTTCTCGCTCAGTTTACAGTTTTTGCTCAATGGCATATCTTTTTATGCAATAAATGAGTAAATAAATAAATAAATAATAAAACCAAAAAAATCAGAGCAGGGTATAGATAATTGAAAGAAGATGTAGAAAGCCCAATGATGTAGGCTATAGGAAAACTCACACACATAATAAAAACTCGTGCTGTTTGTGACAAATGACCATGGTCAAGTCCACAAATTATTGTATTTTACTCATTTTCAACCTCATATCTTTGTGACAGTTGTCCGACCACTACGCTATGTCTGTGTGTAAACAACTGTAGCGTTTAACTTACTCTCAGGGCGCAGCCTCATCCATCAAAATGGCTGCCAAGCAGGCACTGATGGCAGAAGAGGGGAAGTCCAGCCAGGCTGCTTTCCAGAAGGTGAGGTAGAGGCAGTTGAAAGTTGCTCGGACCTTAGAATGATCTTTAAACTCATTTACAGGATACCGAAAAGGTGAATTTCGAGCTGGAGCCTAAAACTATTGGTTTAACCAAGGAACAGCTCGAGAAGTATCGTAATGACCCTTTCTGGAAGCCGGTCAGGTAGGTCACATGGTAATAATATCCATAATAATATCCATAATATCCATATAAGGATTTGTTTTTCTGTTTTTCTTTACAGAACTGTTCTGTTCGTGCTGTTCTGGGTCGCCTGGGCGGCGATGTTCGCCGGCGCGATTCTGATCGTCGTTCTTTCGCCCAAATGCGCTGAGAAACAAAAGCCGGAGTGGTGGCAAACGAAGGTCTCCTATCAGGTGAGCCGCTCGCCCCGTTGCGTAACGAGTCGCCATATCAGATGGACTGCTCATGTCCACCAACACCTTCTTTGCTGAGAAATGACCGCTTTCCCTAGTAGGGACAATTGTTCGCGCCCTCCAGAACTACAATGGAATGTCACCCGAGCGGAATGACCCCGATTGCTCGGACCTATCTCCTTTTTGATCGTGTGGACAGCCGGCAATCTGTCGCGAAGGACGTCGCGCAGCGCTATGGCATCGCATTACTTATCCCTAACAAGTAGGCTCTGGAGGACGTACGCATCCATGGGAACGCAGTGCATGTGTCTAGGACCGTGCGAGAGGGGGTTTCGTGCCCGAAATTTCGCTTGTTTCAACCAGGACGGGTTCAAGATCCACCACTATGTAGCTCCATATTTCTGGCTATGACATCCAATATCCCTTACTACCCGGAAACCAGACTGGGTAATTTGAGTCGCAAACCCAAACCCAACCCATTACGAATATGATCATTCGAACAGAGTAATCGCAAAAGCTGCCAACCTACCTACAAAAGCTGCTAACCGGCCGTTATGAAGACATTGTTGTTTTGGAAGTTTTGCTAAGGAAAAAAAATCTCCAGAACTTTTAAAAGAAAAAATGAATAAAAATGAATGAAAAATGTGAAAAAATGCATGACCTATGAACGGTTAATCGCAGCGGTGCAACATTAAACTGAGAACGCCGAGTGAAATTAGTTGTAAGAGATATCCAACAGTCTTTTCTGCCAACGATTTTTGTTTTCATTCATTTTTTCCAATCATCACTTGTCTCAATTAGGTTCTCCTTGTGAGAATTCTTCTCATTTATGGAGGATGTAAGAGATAATTTTTGGTAGGATACTTGTATTAGAAAACGATTTCGAGCTGATCCTAGTTGTCCTCTAAAATTCTCTTTTCTTACGCCCATCTTCTTTTTACACATATGAAAAAATGACTGTCACCTCAAAATGAACTACCACTCGTTATTTAGGAGAGAATGCAGTATTTTCTCACGGGTGCATGCAGGGTTCGGATGCATCACTGAGATTACCCACGGTAAACGTGCTAACGTACTCAAATTCACCGTTTACCTGGCACCTATCAGCGTGTATACTCATACGCGACGTTCACATAGGTAATCATACCCGTGGATTTGAGATTACCCATCCTTCCAATGATGCATCTGGGCTCAGAGGGCTTACCCAACATAATCGACACAAGTCAGATGAGGTTTATGGGTTTTCATGTCGACGAACTACTCATTTTGTAACGCAGTAGCAATTTTTACCGATACGGTATCTGGGTACCGTATTCCTTAGGGATTCCTGGAATTTGCGCAGAAGTTTTTCTTCTTCAGCTCTTCAGATCATTTTCCACTTCCGCGCAGTGACGCTTTTATTTCACTGAGGTGGGAGCGCAGTGAGTTTGCTCAGCAGTCGAGGGTGGCAGAAGCAATCCGCTGGCTGTCAGCTACCACATGTCGCGCAGAGTCCCGTCGTAATGCTCATGTTGCAGTTCGGAAAAGTGCAGGTTTCCATGCAGTAGGCACTCTATCAGGCCCCAAAAATCAAATTTCGAAGAAATAATAAAAAAATCGGTCACATGGGAAGGCCGTTGCGCATATTGCCACGTTGGAAAAATGTGATAGTTTCCACAGTTCCTAAGCTTTTCTGCTCGGCCCATATCATTGAGTCAACAGCTGTGCGCAAGCGCAGCGCAGCGAACGGCGCTAGTTGCACGCAATAACTACGTTATCTGTCGCAAGAAGGTGTTGAAGGTCTCACCCATCCTACTGCTATCAGCCCACCATAAATCATGCCCTCTTTCAGCTGCTCACTCCGACTTTCCATGACACGGACAACGACGGCGTCGGCGATTTCAAGGGTGTCACCGAGAAAATCGACCTGTTGAAGAAGATCGGAGTGACCACCGTGTACCCAAGCCCAGTGATCGAGATCCAAAAGGTGAGTGCCTGGTGTGTGAACAGCGCTCTCCCCGTACGTGACCATCGCGAACGCTTCAGCGTGTCTGTTTACACGAGCGCACGTTTGCTCCGTTCGAATTCCGTTGCGATTGAAATGACGCTGCTGGCCGAGTCCTGTTTGAATACGTGCTTCTGTTGGCATTTTGATGCGCTGGTATTCAGGAAGAACAATGATGCATCGCGCTGACAAACACAACATTCCGCCCTTTGTTTAAAATCACAGTGCGATAGCGTCGTGAAAAAAGAAGGGAAGTGCAGAAATGACTTGCGATTTATCAGAGTCGTCTTGTGCATGAACAAAAACACCAAGTTATGTACCGTAGCAGTGGAGGGATTCGTGAACATTGTTGGGTAGGTAATGATCCTCCCAATGTCTAAGGTGGCCAATTTTACTAGCGATGATAGTCTTATGGTCCGTTAGCTCAGAGAACGCCGATGAAGTGACTTTGTCTGCAATTACGACCGCAATGTTTCCATCCATGGGAGACGCCGCAGTGTGCATCTGAAAGGAGATTCTACTGAATGGCAGTAGGGAAACATCAAACTGGAAGGAATCACACCACATACATATAAAAAATGTAAAAATTAGATTAGTGCTCTGAGCTAGTAGACTATACCTTTCCCCAACGACTCATTTCAGTTAACGATAACAAGTACAGTGGCGACCACATATTAAGCACGCTGCCAATTTTAGGCGATCAACTGATAAAAATATAAGATCCGTGTTTCAAGCTTGGACTGAGCCATCAGGACAATACACCAGAATATGATAGGGCATACCATTGTCTTTCTTAGCTCTATTCTACTCCTCAAGAAAATGTCTCTGAATGGAATTGCACTCATTATTCGCTTTTAGAGCTCAAAATTCAGTACTTTTCGATGTATTTTCGTTTCTCTCTTACTTTATTTCTTCGAATCAAGGGGAAATGTGATTCTTTCCCCGATATTAGTGCGCGTTTTGCTATGTTAATTTTGATGCGTAGTTCTTCACCTTATGGAAGAACACGAGCCGTCCACATACCTAAAAAAATTGCGAAAAAAGGATTCATGGTGACCACAAGCAGAAAACGTGCACTTCGGCAGTGGATTTTTCTCTGGTTTGCGCTACTAGCAGCCATTCAATTACTCACGGGAAAATCCCAAATCTTGCTTTATTCCTGAGATTCAATAAAATGACATTTTCGACAAATTTAACGGTTCATCTCTGTCCCTGGCTCCAGCTGATACGAAGAGGGTACTAATAGCTTTCATAGTAGAATGTTAAGCAGAAATTTCCTAATTCAAATCACTACTCTTCTCTCCATAATTAGATATAAAATTTTTACACCTCGTTCGAGAAAACTGACGAAGCTGCAATTTTATTTTTTATTCCATTGCCAACTGACTATGTGCTAGTGGTAAGCAAGAGTGAGGAAGCCCCCATAGAGCCTCAACACATACTCGAACTCGGTTTTGATCGCTCATCCTTGGGCTGAGATATGCAAAAAAATTCAGTGGTCCAAAATCGTGGGTGTGGCTGCCACTCTACATAGTCGTAGAGATAACAGGGCATTTCAGATTTTGTTGGATAAATTCGTCCACTCTTGACGGGCGAAAAGCATTGAACTTTCACTGGGAACGTTCTTAGATGGCCACACATATGATAATGTATAATAGCTTACTTCAGAGGCGGAAAGGTGCAGAAATTCCCAAAAAAGGGGAACCTTTCTCAGCCATTGTAATAGAATCAAAACAAAATGAAAACGAATGAAATACGTAGCTAAGTAACTGGAATTGGTTAATTAATCAATATCTGCATTGGCCTTTAACTTCCATACAAAGTGCTGCTCATGCTCCTACTTAAAGCGTTGGTTTGACATTTTTACCCGACCGAGTGTGCTACTGGGCCCATGAGTAGTTTATACTTGCGCCAAGTAAACCTATCCCTTCGGAGTCGATGAACTAGCCTGGATCCATCTGGAGGAGTTTTAATTTAACATTGGATTTGCTGCTCCCTTAGGTTGTGTTCAAAAGTCTTAGCAAGGAAAAACCAGTCCAAAAAGCTCTATGATTCTAATTTGGAGTCGAGCGCGTCAGGCACTCCCAAAAAGGACTGATTAATCTGATCCTTGTATCCTTTCTTCTTTCCTGGAAATACTGAAAAAACCACGTTCAGACAAGGCACCTTTAGCTAATAATGAAGAAATGACATCCTTTTCCAGGACGACTACTTCAATCCCTACGATGTGGTGGATCACCTGCAGGTGGACAAGCGATTCGGTACCGAAGCAGATTTTAAGGAACTCATCGATGCTGCTCACAACAGAGGTGAGCCAGCGCCCCCCCCCCCCCGTCCTATGATTTTTTAATTGTTAATAATTTTTTTCTACAGATATGTACGTGGTGATGGACCTACCAGTATCGTCAGTGTCCATAAATCATCCGTGGTTCCGCGACGGCGAGACAGAAGTTTTTGTGACGGCGAATCAAGGCTCACCTGCATTCACTCAGCCAAACTATCACAAATTTGCCAACATCAACGGAACGAAGTATATTTTGCGCTGAAAAGAATGCCATGAGGGGGTGGAGACTGGGTAACAGTTGGGTGCATTTAGGTATCTTGGCTACCCAACCGCTGCGAATCCAGTGTTGAACTGGTCAAACGCCAAGGTTAAGAATACGATCGAAGAGGCTATCAAGAAATATCTGCTGCTTGGTGTGGATGGTTTCCACATTGATCACGTTAGTCAGCTGGCAGTGGACAACACCGGGAAGCCGAATGTGAGTGACGACAACTCTTCCTGGGTAAAGGTTTCTGGGATGGTAACTCATATTTTGCTTTCACCTATCATGTTCTCTTTTTATGGCTCTAAGTGATACCATACGAGGAATGCTAGATCCTGTTTCACTGGGGAAGTTAGTTGGAAGGACGCCATAGAGAAAAAGAGCGCGATAAAGTGAACAGTAATTGGAGAGGGTGGATAGAAAAATAGGCAATACAAATGAATATTCAACTATGTTCGCATTTGATACAGACTTAGCTCCTTGTTGGAGTTATTCTTCAAATTCTCTAGTATTATATTTCAAATCTCATTACTAAAGTCTTTCGGAAGATAGATACCCTCACACTTTTCACTTTTATTTGTTAATGCAGTGCCTCCGCTCAATCATTTGTTCTTCATATAATGCCGCCTATCTGGTCAGCCGTGCTGCATCACTCAAGCGTCACGACAGACCAGGTGGGCTGGGTGGTTTTCGGGCATTGTCGCTATTAATTTATTGCTTCCATCAGTTTTCTTTGTGACTTTGCCTTCATTATGAAATGCTTGTGTCACATCAATACTCGGCAACCACACATCTCCACCTAGTCTGCCGCGTTGCGTGTGTGCTGCGGCGCGGCAGACCAGATAGGGAGTATTCTGTGGTGCAAAAACGATTGAACAGCACTCTAGTTGAGTCAATACTCTCATTTCTTTGGTCTAGGGAACGATTTTCAATGTAGCACTATTTACGGCCTCTATTTAATAAAACAAATATTTTTGGTTTGATGAGCTACGTTTTAGCACGATGCAGCAATTGCGGCACTGAAGGAACTGACCACTTTGATCAAAAACTTCATTGAATCGCACGAGGATCTCAAGGAAAAGAAAATGTGAGTCAGTCATAATTTTCTTATCACCGCTCCTCTTGCGATATTTCTATTCTCGCCTAAATCTGTTAAAATTTAGCTGCTTTACCGCTGACCGTGAATTTATAGGGATCCATTTCAGTGTACTCTTCTCGTCCCTCCGTGACATCGAGGATCTCCATGCGAAAGCTAGAGAAACCGGCGAGCTACACTATGTCATCGACAACACGTTCGCTACGCTTTCAATGGGAAAATGTCCGGAAGGAGTCTCCAAATGTGTACATGACACCCTTTCAGCTGCTTATTCGAGACATCAGGTTAGTACAGGAACTTTCCAAGGGGGCGAAATTTTCCACGGCCACATGCTTCATTGAGATTACCTAGGGTAAACGTGTTAGCACCACACAAATTCAACCATCATTAACATAGGTGCCAGCATGCTTACCTTGGGTAATCTGAATGTTGTATCGAAGGTAAACCT
>KN728768.1:5614-16244 GCA_000816745.1 Ancylostoma duodenale
GGATACGAAATTTTTTTTTACCAAGTGGAATGTTATTCGAATAAATATTCGAACATCCGAATATTCGAAAGTTCGAATATTCGAAAATTCGGCGGTTAGCGAAAATTCGAGAATTCGAATGTTCGAAAATTCGGGGACCCCTAGAAATTGGCAAATTCGAATATTAGAAAATTCGGTGGGTTCAAAAAATTCGAAAGTTCGAATATTCGAAAATTCGATGATTTGCAGAAATTCGAAAGTTCGAATATTTGAAAATTCGGAGATTCCCAGAAATTCGAAAATTCGAATATTCGAATATTTGAAAAATATTTTCGAATGTAAAACTCTAGTCCCGGTACGTCCATAGATGTACTAACACTGAAACATGACTGTACACTATAGCACAACGACATATGTGACTGATTTGAATGCTGCCAACATTGCCTGCCGTAGATGTTACCGACATATGTAAGATGCTGACTGCGCTAATATAGTGGCTACTGTCTTCTTGCTACACAAACAAACACATAAACTGCCCAAATTCATAGCACGCATGAAACAGACACTACTATACAACAACAAACACTATGAAGAAGGATCCAACCAGCCCAGTTACTACGGGACTTAGGCAAGCACAAGCTCTCCGGACGGCGGACGTGGACGGCAGTGTGAGCAGGTGCTCAACGCCTCCGCGCAGGCCACGGTGACGCCGGGTTTTCTCATCTTGACGTTGCTCCTCCTTGATCCTTGGGCATGTGCTTGATAGTACGCGACACATGTGAACCAGCATCAACCAACATCTATGGACTTCCTCGCAACCGCTCCCCACGGAAGTACGACGCAGAGTGGAAACATGGTTGAAGGCGCGCCGGTTATTTATGCGATTTTGGGGCAGTGAGCGGAGCCTAACGCGCATATGTGGTGCTTAGGACCATTGCGGGCGGCGACCTAGCGTTTTACGGTGGAATGAAAGAAGAGTTGCACGAAGTCGCGACAGTAAGGAGGTATTTATGTCCATCGCCTTTTTGAACATTCGATTTCTTCGGATTTAGTCCTGAACGAATAATTAGATAAATTGAGCTATTCGAGTTTTATTCGGTCCCACTCATACTATTCACTCAAACAAAGAGCACGAGGGGGTCAAATGGCATCAATTGACTATGATAACGGACCTTGCCACCAAAGGGGACAAATCCTGAAGGAAAAGATTAGATGAAATTGAATTGTAAAATTAGCACAATATACTTTAGTAGGGAGTGCCCCAATTGCTCCTTTTCCATTTTTTCCTTTTTTTTTCTCAATTTTTCCCACTTCTACTGCCAGCATTGTTCAGATTATCTATAACAACACGATTGCTGTTGGATGCTCGACACTATACTGTCCCAATAAGAAGCGTGCAGCGACCGCCTGCATCTACGGTGCCAAGTAAGCTATTTCGAGAAATATTCATAACAAATTGGCGCCCACGCCCATTTCGTGCTCAAAAGGTTGAGCACGAGATTTGTTCCCTTGGAATGCGTCCAAAATCGGCTAAGCACAAATCAATACATAGAAAATGTATACGCATGAGTAAAGTGGTAGTGTACACCAAATGCATCTTGCCACCAATATGTTGAAGTTTCTATTGCAGAGGGAATTCATGAGATTCTCTGAAATAAAGTGATCATCGATAGCGGTGACCCTTCCGCGGCCCCTAGAAGGACGCCACGCAACCGCGCCGTGCGCGCCTGAATCGATGTCGTCTGCTGCCGTTATGCTACTTCTAGCAGGTTTTATACCCGATACGGAAAAGATCATCAAATATTCAACCTTAGCTGCTCTCTATAGACCAGTGTACACAATCCTTCCACTCAGAACTCCGATAACCTGGGGCGTGTCTTCGTCCACCATCACTTTCGATTGAGTCCAGTAGAGGAACCTTCATCTGTGACGATGATGACGCGTTGGGTGCGAGGCAGCACTTGTGGCTTAAACTTGCCACACAAAACAACCTTAAAAAAGCTGAAATTTTGATGTAGCTGGCTAACGCCTTTCAATATAAAATTTCCACAAAATAGGTGTGAATTTATCCAAAAATCATGCTTTAACCTACAATATCGCTTTTAAGTTGAAAAAAAAATGAGCGCTGTACAATTGTCAGAACGATCACCAATGTCATTTAGTAGTAGATGTTGCTAATATCACAGAAGTGTAACTCTAACCGGCTAAGAAAACGTTCGAAATGTGAAAATATGGAGTTTTTACCTGAAAAAAAAAGTAAATTTTGCGCAGATCTCGGCTGAACTCAGAGTGGGGCTCTAATTGTTGAACTACAGGAGTCATATTGGGTGAAAATCCTATGCAAATGTGAAAAATTGCAATTAAAAAATGAGAATAAAATTGATCACCATACTGTTATATCGATAGCTGTTAACAAATAGTGAGAGCAGTTTAACACATTTAAATAAGAAAACTGTTATTTTTAGGCCAAAACTGCAACAGCCGCTCTACACCCCCGCAAAGACAGGGACCAAATGTGACCCGGCAAAGAAACATTGTGCAAAGGCTATCAAAGGAGCAGATTGTCAAGATAATACAGAACCAAACACGGAAGGACTTTGTTTCACAAAGCTGAAGGAGGTACCACGTGAGTTTCCAGCGATCTTGTTGCACAGCTGTACAGGCTAAGTTCGACAGCAATGCTTCTTTTATCCTAGGGGAAAAGCTAGATGGTATTAATCCTTCCAGCATAGACATTGTTATATGCGGCTCAACTAAACTTGTTAGGAAAAAGTTTGTGCCAGTTTCCATAAGTGAGAGAGCGGATGGATTTTTTTGCGGGAAAATAATAAGAATGTAATTGTCATACAAGTCAAAACACTGCTGGACTCTCGTTATAAGAGATATACTTTCCAAAGCTTAACTTTCGCGTGCGCCACTTCCTAGAAAGCCAGGGCACTGAGATTCAGTGTTACTACTTGGCCGTAGTGACAGGGTATCAGCCTTTTTTGAAATTCTATTATCTCATCCTATTGTCTGATTTTAGCCACACCTTAATTCAAGTGGCAGTGCCGGTGAACTGAACGTACCCGAGTATCATCTGGACGAGATATTTACGTAGTTATTACTTTCATTTTAGCTAAACCAATAAACCATTGCAAGAGGTCTGACCACAACACATGAAATGCTATATGAGTTCTAGACTCATAGTAAAAAGATCCACATATGTTGTAGAAGTGAGAGCTATGAGTCGCTGAGTTCCGGCCGAATCCCGTAGAATCCCAGGCCGCAATTCGAGGTCGAAAATATGTGAATGATTGAAGCATTCAAAAACACACCGATTCACACAACTAAGTCTGCTGAAATACATCCACATCCATTGGTCCATTTAATTGATTGATTATTAGATTGGTGCATAATTAATGCGGCTTTTGTCGCGACTTGAAAAAAAATTAACGCTTCTTGAACGGTTTTTTCATGTAAATATTCCTCTTTTTTCATTCAAAAACGGTGTTATAGAAAACCTTATCCATATTCACCACCTCAGACTCTACCACTTCGGGAGGTAGGAATGCGGGGCAGTCATTCCGCGATCTCAACGGGATTTTGACTGGAGAAAAATCGGCGGAGTCGAGTCGAGAAATGTTCTGGTAGTTCAGGTAGGGAGGTGCAGAACGTTCTCCGCCAACTCATTAATGGAGATGAGTGTTGGAGACTGTACGTTAATCATACACGACTGAGAAGTTGGCTTCCGCGTGCGAACCACCTCCAAAACAGCCGAAAGGAGGACGGAGGACGAAGGAAGGTTTTTCTGTGTTGTTCGTGGAATTCCGAGGGAATGCTCTATCGAAAAGTGCTGACGCCTAAGCCAAAGTGACTGCCTAAGTCTACTCTTTTTATAATAACTACAAAAAATGGCAGACCCAGTTTCCCTGAAGCGTAGGAAAATTGAGCATGTTGTTGCTCAACATCATGACAACGCTCGACCTCCCATGGCAAATCTTACTTGCCAGGAAATTGGAGAAGTGGAAGTTCTACCTTACCCCACTTACTCTCCCGACTTGACCCCGTCTGACCACCACTTGTTTGGAGCACGAAGCTGCATTCACGACAGGAAAAATTTGATGATCTGACTAAACTGACAAATGAGATTACAAGCTTCTTCGACTCGCAGCTGTCAGAGTTCTTGACTTCTACTAGATCTGATGCTCTAGCGAAGCGCTGGCAATACCTCGTGGATCATGATAGTAATCATTTTGTTGATTGGTCGCAATAAAGTTACCTTTCTTTGAAAAAAGTACGAAATTTGGTGCAAGATATTCGGATCAACTTAATACATACAGGGAACTCCAAACGGTCGCAGACAAGAGTTGGGACCGCGGCGCGGCTCTCGTGGGCAGAGACACGGGAGTTCAGCATACTGAGCGCCTGCGTCTCTGCCCACGAGAGCGGTCCCAACTCTTGTCTGCGACCGTTTGGAGCTCCCTATATATCGTTATGGAAGATACGATAGCGTCAAAAATTTGGGCTTATTCTGTTATGAAAGACGCAATACCACCGATGGATTGATTCTTATTCAAATACATTCAATGTATGTAAATATATTAAAGAAACGCCGATCCTAATAATATGTTGAATAGACTCGATTTGCACTATTTTCAAAAAGAAAAATCTTCAGTATATAAGGAAGATCTAATTTCTGTCTGGGTCTTCCCAAGTGAACGCCACAGTCAAAAGTTTGTTGTTCAGAATTATGTTTCGTCTACTAACACACTTATGATGTTTCTCCTTCATGTGTTATTACATGCGCTGAACGAATTATTCTGCATATAAAGCACTATAAACGAGCGCTTAAAATCCTGTAATTTATACAGCTGATTCCGAACAGTCTCAGCCCAGTATGCTTTGCAGCACCTTCCTAACACAACCTTTCAGCCTTAAATCTTTCTTATTTTTGCTCTCTTAACGAGCTCTGTAAGTAGCGATGTTTGTCGGTGAAGACCTCAGATTCAGTCACAATCCGTGGTTGCTGATGAACAGGAAAAAACCAAGGATAAAATATATAAAAATGAAATCTCTGACGATGCACTTTAGCTCAGGTGATCTCCATTCAATGAGCGTTAGAATAATCCACTAGAGCAACCTCAAATGTGCTTATAAAAAGAACAAGATTATTGGTTTTGAAGTATACTTGGCAAACTCGCTTTTATTACATCATAGTATTCGTTTTCCAAACCTGTAGGTTTTCCAAGGCTTGCTATTTATAAATGACCCTTATTTTCACCATCTTAGTTGATTCTATGAGTGAATACGTGCAAGGGAACATGCCGCTACCGGAAAATGAAAATACTGACTTTTTACATAGGATGTCCCCGCAGGTCACTTTATAGCGCAAATACGCATTCACTGCCTCTACGATGCTCAGATGAAGTCAAGTTCGTTGTGCAACCCATACACAGAATTGATTAAGGCCGACTATTCCATCTTTCATTCTTCAACTTTGATTGAAGGTGTTCCGGTCCACTTTCAGGCATACTCAGACAAAAATGTTAGGACATGCGGAGGACGATAGCCCTCATCTCTTAAGGGAGTTTATTGCTCATGGTGTGACTCATGACTGCTTCGGGACTTGCGGAGGACGTAGTCAATGAGTGCGACCAAGGCCCAAAAAACTGTGGGGACTTGCGGAGGACGGGGTAGTCAGGGGTGCGACATACCATCGAACACTGATAAAAGCCTCGGATGGGTGCGGAGGAGCATGGCGGGTAATCCGAGAACCTCCCGAGGTCTGACATCACGGAGCAGTGAGTTCTGCCTGTTATTCCACTACTTGTTGTCCTGCAATCCGTCTTTCGTCCATAACAACGTTTACTAGGCTTCTTATTGGCACATTCATTCAAAAGATCTGGCAGTCATCAGTATAGCTTCCATACTCTTCCTTTTACAATGTGAACTCATAAAGGTATCTACGAATTGAAGGTATCTGTGATTTGTAATTGTTGGAAGACCTGCAGCTGTATGCACTACAGTGAAAATTAATGAGACTGGTTAATGTTTATCGAATTACATAAAAGGCAAAGTGCGAGTGTTGGGTTTGTTTCAGGGAGGAATGAAGAAGGAGTAGCCTTCTCCCTCTAGGTCCACCACTAAGGAGCAGGTGCAATCTTGCGCAACTGCAATATCAAACGTAGCCTCATTTGAGCAAATGTTATCGCAACCGCAGCAATTAATGGTTCTTCGACTACAGTAACAGTCAATTTCATCCTTGTAATTACAGGAAAACACAGGAACAACTGTTCGCACCGCATTGGGACAACCTCATGGAAACAATGCTCCACCTTTTTCTGGTGAGGAAGTCTGAATTATTATTATTATTTGGGCTCTTAGGCCCATGGCATAATCCACAGCGACACCGCCGCTGTAAAGGAAATAAATTTAAGGTACTGCACTGCGTCAACGAAGTGTTGTCGGTGTGTTCGAATGATCCACAGAAAAAAGACGTCATCCGTACAAAAAGCCTGAACCTTCATAACGCTGCTAGGAAGGCAATCGTTTCCGCCGATGGACTGGAACAGACTGATAGAAGCAAGTTACCGGGATCAAGGGATTTGTTCAAAATAGTACGTTAAGTCTATCTCAAAGTATTTCGATATTGGATTTAAACTTGAACTTGAACAGTGTTTTGCCGTGAAGGTAGAGTGCAAGGGTAATATTGCTTTAACGGCATAATTGAAGCAAAATGGCTGGTTATCATTGGCTATTCTCTCTCTTCTTACTCAATGGTAAAGAAAAAAGGAGAAAGATAACGCGGTTAGTTTTATTTCACCAGCCCCAGTTTTATGTAAATGAAAGTAATCGAAGAAGAACTGGATACAAAAATCATGTAAGAAAAGTTAGTTTGCCCTGAGAATAGTTCCTATTACAATGAATCGGAGGTGAAGTAATGTGAGCGAAGCGAGCACTAGGAGAAGTCTGGAAGTCCGGCATGAGCCGGTTGAACAGACTGGTAGAACAATAGATCCTAATATCGTCAGCAAACCCACAACATCCGACACTCGTCGAGATAATCAGCGTGAGCAGTCCATAGGTAAATTGAACAGTAGGGACGAAATGATGCCGTCCGAAGACACTCCACTCTTTGTCTCGGTTTTTAAGAGTCGAATTAACACACACCCTAGAGGTGCGCTCTGGGAGAAATGCGGATATCCTAGCGCTGATTCGGACTCTCCAATTTTACCTAAGAAAACAAGCAAATTCATCAGTCTAAAGACGCCTTTGTTATCATTCTTGTGATTTTGACGTAGAATATTATGATCAGAAAAGGTCTGTGGTCCTCTGATGTTTCCAGCTTGAACCGTTAGGTGGAGCATGCAATTTCCTCGTGAGAAGGGAAATGAAAACATGAGATGTTGCAAGCAGTTCGTCTAATCTTGCTGTCTCAATGATTTGGTTTTCGTTCTTTGCTCCTGGAAACTAATAGCAAAAACAGGATAGGTGTTCTGTTTTTGAAAAATTCTATGCTCACACCTAGTTCTGTAGTGCAAACGCAAAACATTCGTAGCTGACACTCTCTAAAGTGGTGCAGTGCTACTTCTCAGAACTCCAAAAACAACTTGTCGGCAAGCATTTGGCGAGCAAGCTTATGATCGCATCTGAAACTGCTTTTCCAAAAGCTTGTTGACATCTTGGTTATGCAGTCTCTTGTCAACAACTTGTTGGCTGCATCGTATGTGTGATGTACCCGGAGTTATTATGATATCCAGAAGACATTTTAGTACAAACAATTTATTATTTTATTATATAACCAGCAGTAACAAAAGGGAGATTTGAACTCCCGTCGCAGGATTCAGAGTCCCGAGTGCTAACCGCTACACCACGGGACCTCCATGTGATGTACCCGGAGTTATTATGATATCCAGAAGACATTTTAGTACAAACAATTTATTATTTTAATATATAACCAGCAGTAACAAGCGACCACTTGGGCCGCATACAGAGAGGAGAAACTACCCACGCCCCGAATAAGGGGGTGTGGTTAACATACAGAACCAAATCCATGACATAGGCTATGCGGGCATGGGAACTTGACTCCCTCTCTCTCGTGGACACGTTGCTCAGCTAAGAGGTTGTCGACGACTTTTTCGGCCAAACGCTTCTTTGCAAGTTGTTTTTTGGAAAAGCTGATCGAGAACTTGTTTGTTCTCTTCCTTGTCAACAAATTGGTTTTGAATGGCATGATGACGCCAAGCTCATCGACAACGATTCTCTAGTTAAAAGCTTGTTTGCAAGTTGTTTTTGAGCAAAGCTGGGCCGACAACTTGTTTTTGGGGTTCTGCGTTAACACATCATTTTCATAGGTACTGCAAATATTGAAAATCTTAGTTGTCACAAAACATACGATAAATTCAGACATACGACTGTTCCCTGGAGGGATTGGCAATGATTGCTGTCTCTAACTGCCCTAGCAAGCCCAGAACAGATCATCTGACGAGCAAAAATGCAGTGAACTATGCAATGTGAGCTTTACGTGGTTTGCAAAATGCGTGAGAAAGAAAAAGTATATCATTACAGTAAAAGGGGTGTCAGCAAGGCTCCTGAAAAGGATGATGACTACGCTAAGGTACTAGAAGAAGCGGTGACAGAATGGGTTGATTATCGATACGAAGGTGTTCTCGACAAAAATGTCACCTACAAGGATGAGGCCATGGAACCGTATGCCAACGTTGGTTCTTCTCATTAAATTTTTGATGTTGTGAGAAAATAAGTATCCACGTATAGTTCATCATGAAATGAAAGCAAGCCTTCATCGGATTACAACGGATGACAACATCGGATGACAGTCTTTTCCAAAATGTCACTGTGCGCATTGTCTCCGTTAGGTTGCTATGCTCAACGGCAAGCGAAGGCAAGATGTGCCAGGAGAACAACTCTGGCCGATATTACTCAGAATTTAGCCGTCATTCAGTCATTCCTAATGCCAAGAGCGACCAAGCGTGTTGGCTTAGTGAAGACAAAAATGCTGCATTGGATGCCAGGCGTAGCACGCTTCGACGGTCTGTGACCATACAACGTGGAAGTGCTCCAAAATTTATCTATTTATTTATGCAATACACCAGAATGGAGCGCCATAATTGCTGGTAACATTACAAGGATACAAGTGAAGCCTGATGGATTTTGAAGGAAAAAGTGTGGCAAGAGGCACCTTAGCTTCACTATCCACAAATTACTGTTCACCCAAATAGTAATATTTAGTCGAGTAACATTGCGCGGATCACCACTAGTAGAATAAGGTGTTATTTTCTTACAGCGGCAGAGTATGTATTGACCTCAGAAAGAAAAGGTGGGCAGATATAGTCGTAATCGCCAGCCACGCACCATCCAACAATTAAAATAACTACGTTCGCTGGCAAGTTGTACAAACCACGTCGCCTATACTACGACATCATCTATAACAGAGGCGAGATCGTCTCCTAAATCGGTTCCCATCCTGACAAGCACGGAAAACAAAAAAAAACGTAAGAGGCAATGCTGGATCGGAACGCAAAGGACGTAATGATGTTCAAATGACGTCAGCGGACAAGTATTGCGAACTCTTCATCCAGAAAGAACAAATTCTGGATAAGAAAATAAGCAGAAATTGATTTGAACAGGAACTGCTTCCCATTTCTGAAAATTTCCCATCTTTCCATCTTCACCCGTACTGTTCAGATTATTTATAACAACACAATTGCTGTTGGATGTTCAACAATATACTGCGCCAATAGGAAACGTGTTTCAACCGCCTGCATCTACAGTGCTAAGTAAGCTTTTCTAAGAAAAAAAAGTGACATATTGGCGCACACGTGCTGCACCAATTGAGCACAAACTTCCAACAGTTTCCATGTTCGAGTGTCCTTGAATCTTGGCATAGTGATTGTGTTTGTGAGATACATTGAGATTTTTTGAGCTGTTAGCCAAGATGGTTACGGATCTTTATCGAGTCTAATGTTTCGATGTTCCGTAGTTCTTTAGTGAAGCTGTCGTTTTAAGGCCAGTATTGGGAAAGCCGCTCTACACTCCTGCAAAGGCAGGGACCAAATGTGATCCAACAAAGAAACATTGTGCAAGGGCTATCAAAGGAGCAGTATGCCAGGATGATAAAGATAAAGAAGCCGAGGGACTTTGTTTCACAAAGTTGAAGGAGGTGCCATGTAAGTTCCCAGTTATCTTGCTACACACAAGCACAATTTCAGAATGTGCGGATGTGCCAAAAAATCTCCGAGCAGAGCTATGCAGTCTTGAAGCGCAAGAAGTGCTCTTTTCAGTGGTTCTTGCAATCATATGCATTTTTCATAAATAGGTGTTATAAGGAATATGGTAGAGAAAAACTACGGCTAACTCGGCTCGAAGCTCCCAGTAAGAGTAAATCTCCAACAAATTGATTTTTTCCACCAAATTTGAGAGGTTCCGTATCGAAGAACAGGGGCGCAAAGTTGTTACTGTAATACGAAAGTGTGGTAACTTGTGGTAGGTTCACTTGCTGGGGACTGTTCATTGCCACGTGGGACTTGTGTAACTTGTTCAAATGCTCGGAGACTTGCTCACAACAGGGTTCATCCAACCTTTCGAACGTCCCCAGCATGGAGAATACATGCTTATATACAGTAGACAAATATGTAAACATGATTCATAA
>KN728769.1:2274-19243 GCA_000816745.1 Ancylostoma duodenale
GGTGAAACTCATAATATTGGAAATGTGATGAAATAGTTAGCAACAAAAATCCGGGCATTTGAAACATAAATGATGCGACGAGAGTTCACTTATCTCCCAGCAGACCATTTATTTCAAATTCTCCATGGGAAGAGAACGATCGAAAAGAAGATAATCAGTAAGGATTGTACCAAATCTTGCTAGCAGAATACTCTTGTGATTATCCTTAATAGAGAAAGGAAATGGGTTACAGGGTCGTCAGGTATAGTGTCAAAGTAAGATTTGAATTGAATTTCTATAAAATTACGATACTGTAAGGATTGTGAAGTCTGAAATTACTGTCGACTTTCATAAAATAAAGTTAGTCTTTCGAAGCGTTCATTTACTCGTTAAATCGAAAGTCTGACATTCGAATAATTTGCTCATACATACGTTTAACAACTATTCGAGGATTTGAGAAAATGGAATATTTTAGAAATTATTAATATTTAATTGAAATTTGTTGGTTTTCGAGTCATTGACGAATTCAAATGTATTTTAAATAGCCGAATATTCCTGTGTAAAATGCACAGCAAGTGTTTCATTCCAATAGAGAAGTTTCAATCATCATGTATTGTTACTTAATATGTAATACTTAAATACTAATTGGGGAACTATCCAATAAAACATGCGAGAAGTAGTGTTTTTACAGAAGTATAGCGAGGCAACATGCGGTCACTGAAGGGCTGCTGGCTGGTTAACAACCCTAACCTGCGTGTACGCTAATGCATCACAGGTTACGTCTGCCCTGTGGTTACGCTAGCCAGGTGGTTTACTAGCCAACGGCTAGCGCGCTAACCTGGTCAGCGTTGATGAATCGCACCCCTGGACGTACGTGCTTTTTAATCCCAAAGGATTGATGTCTGGGTTCACGCGTGTCAGCGCCTCCCGTCTCCAGTGTATCTATTGCGCTCCACTGCTATTCGCATGGAATCGAAATAATCCTTTAAAAATTCCATGTCCAGTACGTCCTGGCAGTTCCATCCGTACTCAGACGTGTTTCCAAGTTGTTTTCTTTTGAAAGCGACGAAACATGCCTGAAACCCACTCTGTGCGTTCTTGTGATGTTTTGTGGAAGGACTTTTGCAATGTCCTTTGCTCCAGCAAACGATGTCTGCTGTTTACGTCGCGCTTAACCGTGCCGCGTTTAACCTTCTCATCATTCGCGACGGTCGGTCAGCGAAGCGCATTTCCGTGGTTTCTTCACACTTTGCTGGTGTTCCCAATGGACTGCTTGTCATTTCTTGGAGTTAGCTTCATCTCTGGTGGGTTTCTCACCATGTTTGTCTTCATACGTTGTTCCAACTTTTCCTCCGTTGAATTGTTTTTCAACTTATCATGTCGTCATCATTCTCCAAACACATTATAGTATCATTTTTATAATTTTTAGTGTTTCTAGGCTTATTCTTATGAGCAGCTTTTCATAATCTCTTCCAAGGTTTTCTGCACTACTTTTTTTTCGGCCGAATTGGATTGTCCATTTATCAAGCCTACTGATTCTTCAACTTCATGGGGTTCCTTTACAAATCCTATAATTGCCTCTAATGTTGCATAACATGTGTTTACATATGTTTCTGTTGAAATTCGTAGTCGAGGTTTCTATCCTCTCAAATTTCGATTCTTGATTTCATCATTTCGTCTTGAGGGGCTTTTTTCACTCATTGAGATGGTTTCGTCCACGAAATTTGTCCTAATTTTTTTGTTATTAGGTGATTGTGAAACGTTTGCTATGAATACTGGTATTCCGAATCCTTGACAAACTGATGAACTCATTGCAGCCATTTCTTCCTTGTTTTTTTTTCTCCCTTTGATGAATCCCCTCTTCCGTAATTAGTTCTTCTCCTGTTGTTGTTAATTGAAAAAAATGCTTCTATTCTTACTCGTATAGGCCCGTTCAATACGGGATGACAAGGATTGACGAGCGAGGTTCTGATGAGAACACCCCTATGGACACTGTTGTTGCGAAAAAGAATAATGGCAGAGTTACAGTGAAGGAATTAAATCGTCTCATATCCGATGTACAGGAATATCCGCTGCAAGCTGAGAGCAACTGGTAAGACTTCGTTGTCAACATTTTCGGTGAATATTTTAGAACACCACAGGTGAGAAGAGCGTAGCCTAGGGTAGGGATTGTTCAATCAGCTGAAATAACGAAGATATCTTCGACGGATCAGAAGCTTGCGAGGCCGCCATTATTGTAGATGCTGAGTGCTATTTCGATTTAAAGGGAGCACCTGCTCAATTCCGAATTATTTAATTTTGCTAAATTTCGGGGCTTTGAGGGAATTCGTATCTGGCAGCGAAATAGCGTGAAACACAAGAGAAATCTGCGAAATCGCGATGCTGTTTTTCGTGCATCTTATCGCGCTCCATTGGCATTGATGGGTCCCACCACGCGGAAACCATACGCATTTGTGCAAGTTACCATTTGGCCAAGTAAGTCGTGAATCTTTGTGTTCGCTTAATTTTTGTGATGCGCTGAGAGTGTGCGTTAGTATTGGTGCTTTACCTCGGAGTCAAGAATTTTGTCGGGTGCTGTGTTAAGTTAGGCCGACCAAGAAGAAAAAAAAGTAATTCGGAAGCAAATCACATAACTGAATGTCTTTTGAAATTTAATACTGAACGCGGCTGCAGGTGCGTAGTGCTATAGTATTCGAAGTATTGGGAAGGATTGATGAGGAAGTGATGGGAAGTGGCTGGTGTGCTTGGCGCAGAACATGAGCCGAAGTAGTCCTTGGGAAATCATCCTTTGTTTCTGTAAAATGGGATACACAATTTTGGTTTTCTAAATATTCAAATACTTATCGCTTTAAGAGTTGTTGGATGGAACTATTCTGCCACCAACCTGGTTTTACATGATAAGGAGTGAGAAAATGTTCTATGGTTTACGTGTTTTATCAGGAAAAGGGGATCGGTGCTTCTAAATTCTAGGCCAAGAATTTCATCGTACTGGGGCAACCAATGGAAGCAGCAACCTTTTGTTGATTGTTGAGAAGAACTTCGGCAAGAGCGTGATTTAAAAAAGATTTCCATGATGTTCACAATTGAGTGGAATAGTTAGAGCTAGCGGGGAGATCTCTCATGCTTGAAATGAGTACTACTCGGATCTAGCGAAGAAATTTGTGTTGCTTGAAATGGGTGCTACTCACCGCTGTTGCATACTTGATTTGATTTTCAGGTACGTGGTCAGTAATGCATGGTGGTCGAAAGTCCTTGACGCTGCCAAGCAAGGTTATGTCGAGGATATCCCATCAATAAATAATGCTTCCATTTCCTGTAAATGTAAGTGTTCATGATTATTGGGAATGTAATGCAGAAAGTGTGGGTGTAAATCAATTTTGTCATTATCTTCTCCATAGCTATTTTCTCCATTTTTACTGTAGTTATTATCTTCTCCATAGCTATTTTCTCCATTTTTACTGTAGTTAGTCTCCATATTGCTGGGTGTAGTTTGAAGTCAGTTGAACCAACAGTAAAACATCACATCCTTCTCTGTAGCATCCTTGACTTTTTTCTTTTTGCGTAGGATTTGTAGTAGTAGCTGTTTCAGTGCCAATCTAGCGTTGCTACAAGGTGATTAGCCACTCTTTATTGGTTTCATAAAGGAAATTTGGCTGGGTAAAATGGAGTTGGGGGAGGGGCACTTGGTATCGGTCAATAATATGACCCGTCCTACACATTCTGATATGTTTGCACATTAGGTAACTAATGTACATTAGGTGTACTAACAAGTCAGAGCGTTCTGGACGTGTTAGCTCACCAGTCAGAACATGTAGGACAGGTCATATTATCGACTTTTTATAGGTGGCCCCCCCCAACTCCATCTTACCGAATTTGGCTCTTATTGCATTCCACTAATTGGTTGTGAAGCTATCGTTTGCAGCTGGAGACGCGTACTTCTTGCGTAGCAATCTTGCTGAATCTATTGATTTCCACCTTCTTCCGGAACCAGTGTTCAATCGTCTGAAGGAAGTGTATGGTCTTGATCTGGCTGATCGTGACTACATTTGTCGGAAAGTTGTGTCCAAAAATGGGAAGCCTGTTGTAGAAGTATATCCACGTGTGGTTATGGTGAGACCATGCTTTCTTCCCTTAGTTTGGTTTAGATGTGTTCATGTGTTTCTAAAGTTTCTAAGTTTTTTTTCTTTCAAGTTTTTTTTTCCAAAAAGTAAGTTTGTGTTTCTCATTTAGGTTTACCTCGCTAGAGACAACTCGAGATGTTGCGAACTGCGACTTACTGGAAGTGATACGTTGAGTATGTCTGTTCCTAATTTTTGCTTTATTTTTATTCTTGTTTTGTTTTATGCAGACCAAACTTCATTTAGTGGACCTGAGGGACCGTGCGCTAAAGTCTCTTGGGTTATCGTCTGTTCCTCCTGAAAAACTCCGCTTCTATATAGCTCATGGCGACAAATACGAGTTAATAGATATTTCACAGCAGAATATTGATAGCTATTTCGATACTGCTCAGAAGGTGTGTTTCATCCTTCAGAAGCTGTTCTCCTTCAATCTCTATTTTTCAAGGTTTATGTAGATGTTTGTAATTCGGACGATAGATGGTTTATAAACAATGATAAGCAATCGAGTTCAAGGACTGATTATGCTGCCAACTCTATGTCTTCATCATATTCGTAAGTCTAAATATACGTTGTCTTTTTAGATTATTGGGAAATTTTCATTTCTCACACATTCTTTCTTGCTATTCTTCTCGTCCTTTTGGTTCCGTCTTTATTTTAACGCTTTCCTCCGTAGCTCCTATGAATTTTCAATTTTTGACGTCATTCACGCACTGACACGAGAATCCCTGCATTACATCCAGCGCGCGTACGCCAGGAAGAACAATAGCTGGCAATCAATTAATTATAAGCTTAACAAAGGTTTGGCCGTGGTGGAAAAAAAATCTGAATCCCTCCACCCTGATTGGGCAGAATGTCTCATTCTGTAGTTCAGAGGTAATTTGATGACAGCTAACAACCCTGATAGTGTGAAGAAGTGATTGGTAAGGTTTATAACAGTAGGTTATATCCTGTTTCATTTTGTCATTCTTCAGAAGTAATTCCTGGCCCTATTTTTCAGAATGCGCCTCCCCCCCCCTTTCTGTGACGGAGGCAACGTCGAACGAGTTCTTAGCCTTACAATTGCGAGGGCCCCAAAATTTTACCAAATGCTCTTAGCTGAAGTTCTGCCTAGACAGGGAGTATTTAAGATGCTCAACACGAATATAATATCCATTTTATACCGCAACCCATTTTTGTAGGGTTACGATAGATATACGATAGGTACTGCATCTCTGCCATTTTCCTACTCAAATCGCCGCCGTAACTCCATGAAAATAGGACTGCGGTGTACTGATATCCGTGTTCAACAGCTCAAGAAAGCTGTCTGCGCAAAATTTAATTGGATACTGTGGGATGCAGTATTCACCGTACTGGGCATTCGGAAAGTTGTGGATATCGGTGCCTTCACACACTGAAGGGATGCAGTGTTGTTGACGCAGTCATTTTCAATCATTATTAAACACGCTTGATATCGACTGAAAATGGCTGCGTCCCATCCCATGATCTTTGCGCCAAAACTGGCTGTCGGTTGAATGAATACTCGCCGTAACCCTACAAAAGTGAGGTTGCAGTGGAAAATAAATACGATATTCGTGCCAAATATCTCAAATAGCTCCGCTGTGGAAAGTTTTAGCAAATCAATCTCCTGGAATTTTTGGAGCCCCCTGTGTACAATAAAGCCTATGTGAAGTGCTGGGTAATCCAAGTAGCGTCAGGGATGACCTATTGTTTAAATCTCGTTTCATTTCCTTCAGACTCGTTTGGTTATTCGCGTTTAGGTTCTCGTGGTGGTCTGTGCTATTTCATACGTATCGATACTTAACGAGTTGGCGTTGGTTGTATTCCATCATTGCGTACATAGTTCGCCTTCACTTGGCACCTATCAGGTCCGTGGGTGGTATATCAATTTGAACTTCTCAGTTATGTTTTCACTCTTACGACCCACGGACCTTAGGGCCAGCCCACATTGGTCCTTTTACGTCAAATACGTATTCTAAAATTGAACTTTTCGCAAGATCACTTCTACACGGTCCGCGGGTTCGATTTATGACTCCGTTTCATTATCCTGTGATGCACAGCATCTATGTGAGGCTTGGAAATGTCTAAATTTCCATTATCGGTTTTGGGAGGTAAATGTTCTGTTGAGGTTACACAACAGCTGTTTTTTATAGGCAGAGATATTGTCGTTCGAATGCAAAAAATTCTGTTTTTAAAGTCGTCATGGCGAAATTTGTTAGAAGAGTTAGCTCTTAATACTTGTTTTAAACTCGACAGTGTGCGTGTGGAACGGTTTCTACTGACACTAAAAACGCAGGAAATGCGTACACCTGCTGTTCAGTCTGTTGTTTTCGTGGCAGAATGAATACGGTTAGAGTGCTGCTCAATCGCTCTTGCATCACAGAATACCATCAACGCGGCGCGACAGGCCGCCTAGACGCTGTTGTTGCCGAGCGGTGTTCTCCACCGTTCTCTTTGTCTTTATCTCCAGTCCGAAGTGCTAGTGGAAAACATGCAAAACATCAATATCGGCAACGGCCGGCGATAAGAGCTGGTTTGCCGCATCGCAGAGGTGGTGCGGCGCAGCAGATCAGACATGCGGTATTCTATGATGCAAGAGCTACTAACCGACACTTTTTTTTTTGATCTAGGTCTAAAATTCTGTTTCTTTTCTATTGCATTCGAGAGTCGACGAACTTTCAGCAGAATTGCATGTGGTTGTTACAGAAGTCTCTTTGCTGGTTTTGTTCCGTTATTCGTGAAAAGTTTGTTCTCTTCCATGTATGTCTTTTTGTCTTTTGCATAATCTTTTTGCAAGAAAAAGGAGCAAAAATTAGAGTAACGAACATTTTTACCTCAGTCTGCTTTTTACAATAGTTTTGGGAGACTAGGCGTTAGTATACGTTAGTGTAGGACGTGTTTGTCAAATTATTAGCTATTTACTTATAGTTTTTTTTTCCGTTGCTCAAGTGAATACTATTCCTCAACTAACTTTTATCCAGTTTCTGCTCTGGTATTGATTTCTCGATGTCGGAAAGTATCATCATGATTTTCGGTTGCTGTACAGCCGATACAATTGCGTGGTTCTAAAATTTGAACTTCTAATTCCTAACCGCCACTACCCCTTATTCAGGTTTTACGATACATCTCGCGATAGACACGGGAGTGTTGTGAAAGGGGCATGTGGTCTTCAAAATCTTGGCAACACTTGCTTTATGGCATCTGCTCTTCAGGTACTCTTTCATTTACCCCCATTTTGCAGTTTTTATTAATATTTCCTGATCTTTTTTAGTGCCTTTCAAATGTTCCGGAACTGACAGAATATTTCCTTTCGAATCGTTATGTTGCCGATATTAATGAGAAAAATCCCCTTGGTACCCATGGAGAGCTGGCTCGAGCGTATGGGGATCTCCTTCACAACATGTGGTCAGGAGAAAATTCTAGTGTCATGCCGCGCAAAGTCAAGGTACGTCACTATTAGACATGGTTTTTTATACAAGCATTAAATCCAGCTATTAGCGCAGTCATTCTCACTCTGAGGTGAAAATATCAGGTAGCGACATCGTTTTGTTATGCTTCTCTTACTCTACACAACAACCAAAACTACATGGATTGTTTCTTAGAAATTGATCACAATATGAATGCCATATTCTCTTCGCATTTACCAGTTACTTCTGCGCAGCATTGGCGCTATGAAGTATCTAGGTGAAAGAAAAAATAGCTGAATTATGGAATCCTTGTCTTAAAATTAACGATTTTGTGCTGAATGACTCCGCTCCCTCTTAACGCCCAACTGGTTCCACATGCAAAGAGTTACCTCCTTGAATATCAAACGTTGAAGTGCGTTATTTGTAGCGATCCACCAGGTTGAAGAGGTCCGACCACACAGGGCGAGCCTTTGTCATCTAGGAAATATTATTGGAAAGTTTCACACCCCCTTCGTATTTGTGCCGCCTCTCTTACCTTTGGATTGTAAAGTTCTGACTTATTTCGGCAATGGAACCAGGCAATAAGACAGGGAACTGATCAGTCGCAGTTGGAGTCTGTACCAGAATCATTCAAGATTTCTATGGGCGCGGATCTGTGTTTGATACCACTGTTTCTATGTGTACATGATAAAACACTACAAAATGTCAAAACAGTGGAGCGGTATCGAGTTAGCGAGGATTTTGAACACTTTTTTGTAGCTGACAAGAAAATAGTATGAAAGATTCTCTAGTATCGATCTTTTACGGATTTGGCCAAGTCCTAATAGCAAGCTTCTTCGTGGTTTCATTTTTTAGTTGTAGCGCTCCATTTTCCAGATGACTATTGGGCAGTTTGCCCCAAGGTTCAGTGGCTATGCTCAGCAGGACTCTCAAGAATTGTTGGCGTATGTTCTTGATGGTTTGCATGAGGATCTAAATAGGATAAAGGTCAAGCCCTACGTCCCAGATGATGAAACATTGGAAAGACTTGAAGAGCATGAGGTATGTTTCATGAAGATCTATGAAGAAGGACTAGGATATAAGAGAATAAGTGTCATTCTATTTTCGCCCATACTCATGGCCCTTTGCACTGCTTCTTTGGATAATACATGAAATAAGTTGTTTGCAGACCAGAGAATTTCACAGAAACACCAGCTGTGAAGCTCACTTATGCGACCAAAATTCCGGGCCCGGTTTTAGTGCTTAACTATGTATTTGTTCATTTGCGTTCAGTGTACTATTGACCGTGAAAAGAGAGCAGTTCTGATTCGAAATCGTGGCTGTTTTTGAATCCCTAATGCCATCACCCATCTTTCACTAGCCGGGTTTTAGGAGTTTTAGGTTTTTACCTTCTACAGCATAAAGCGGTACTTCAAAGATATTGCCAAAACCCGTGAACTTCGATGCTTTTTTAGAAGTTTTCCAAACTACAACCGAAAGTATCGACACCGAGTATCAATTTACGATTAAAGTTAGAGTAGTAAACGTCCTACTGTGAATTCTACTTTCTATTAATGTGCTATTTATGAAGTATGAGCAATTGTTGATGTTCAGCAAGCTGAAAAGTCCTGGCAAGCTTACAAAGCTCGCAACGACAGCATTATTGTTGACCTCGTCCACGGGCAGCTAAAGTCAACCTTGGTGTGTCCTGTTTGCGCAAAAGTGAGTTTTTCACCTATCTATTGTGGTTCAGGTCACCGTTCAACTTGTTTTCAGGTCAGCATCAAATTTGATCCCTTTTGTTTCTTGTCCGTGCCTCTACCACCGAAAGAGAAAGTCAGACAAATCGTCACTCTGATTTTCAACACAAAGCGGCGATGGGCCAAGGCATGTTGCTCTCTTCCTCTAACTTTTGGTATTTACTGAACGACTTGGTCTTAGTGGCTTTGTTCCACTCAGATTTAGAATCGCATGTGTGTAGATGTATGGTTGTTTGTCACAAATTTAAAAAGGGTTGGCATATGATCTGAGAAAGTGGCTAAAGTCGTTCTGATAACAGGAAAATTTGCGCTTTCTGGTGCACAACTTTTATTTTGAGAAATTCAGTTTATTAGGACTAAATTTGAGTTTAAAATCGTTGGTAAAAAGATGGGAGCCAAGGGTTAGATTTATAACGCTTCCGCGAAGAATCGAACCAGGGTCTCGCTGGTGAAAAAGGGAACTTCCCTACCTTGCGGCTATCATACTACCCCCCCCCCCCCCCGTGCGACCCCCTGCTCCTCCGTAAGTTAACATCGTACGCTTAACCCTGATTATTACTTTTCTTACTTATAGAATTGGTTATAAATAGCCAAGTGCGCTATCAGCAATTTAAACGAGTTTTTTGTTGAAGGATGTTCCGCTTGGCCACTACCAACCCACAATTAGTTATTTAAAATAACGCTCTGCGACACCATGAGAAGCAAGGTCCTATTGCTTTTACCTTTTGCCGTATCTTTTTGATCATTAAAACTTGGAGTTGTCCCTATTAGCGCAATTTTGCTGACTTTATATTATTCTTTTTTTTTTGGGATATTCTCATCTTCAAAATCGCAGGTTAGAAAGCGAGCTCATCTTCTTAATTCCACTTTCCAGTTCACCATAACAATGGCGACCTCTACAACTGTACAGGATGCAATTAATACTATGAAAAACTCGTTGCAAAATATTGGAAACGACTTTACGGGAGAGGTTGTTTGAATCATTTATCATATTGTTATTGTGCGCCTTCTAAAATTATTCACGACATTTATTGCAGATTATTGTATACTCGATTGGTACTGGTGATTTTTCTGATGAAGTGCGGTTATTAGACCCTGCAGAACCTATTTATATCGAAGATAAGACTCAATCGTTATATGCTTGTCAAGTTGATCACAATCCCAACACACACAAAATAGTTGTGATAAAGTACGTGAAACAAAAATAATTTCTAGGCATGGGGGTTCTACTAACTAAACATTACAGGAACCAAACACAGACTGGGCGCACCCTATCTTTGCCTATGGTCTTCACTCTCTCTAGCCCTGACTACCTCACGAGGAGGTAATAGTACGTTCAATCCAATCATAGACAAAGATTCAATGAATTTGTTAAGTTTCCTCGCGAGCCGCATTTTGCCTTTCATCTCGGACACGTTCATGAAGTCACCTCTAGAGTTGTGTTTGTGTGAAGATGATTCGAGGAATGGCGAAGAGCGAGGTATGCTTCTGCCTGTTGACATCGGCGATGAGTTCTTATGCGAATTTATTCCACTTTCTAGAGCGATACAAACTTTTTGTGATGCATGGCGGCAATGCGATCCCGTTCCCCGCGGCTCCCGATGAACCAGTGGCATGGCCAGGAGGAATGCAAATACATACTGTTGTTTTTCAGTGGAGAGACCCACAAATATTCAACTTATACAAGGGATCTGTAAGTGTACTGTGACCAATTTTGTCTTTTCTTTGTTTCCCAAAGAGTACTACCAGTGTTCTTACAGTACAGCAATGCAGTACAAAACGGATGCAGTGTAAATGGATGCATTACAAACTCGCAAAATACATTGTTTATCCATAAGTTGTCCTTACAGGCGTTTTTATTTCAAAATTAAATCACTTGATTGATATAGCTGTACACACAAAGGATTTTAACCGATCAGTTCACCACGGGCTTGCGCACTTCGCTGAAGCGCGGCACTCTTGCTGTCATAAGGTTTCTTCTCTAAGCTTTTCCAAGAAATTCGCGCTGTCATGTTCACTTAGGCAATATAAGAGACAAGTGGACAAGTATCTGAGCGATTCTACTGATTGATTTACTACATACGTATGTATTGTATTAACGCAATTGGATCACTCCTGCCCTCTAGGCAGTTGTTGATTGGTCAAATTTTTTATGCATTGCACTTGTAATCTTAACATTGTCTCTAAAATCAGCGTGGTATAGCGTGTACAAATAAATAGATAAATTAAATAAATAAATAAATAAATAAATAAAACATGCACATCCTCCAGCTGCCTGCTAGGCCGCGGCTTATTCTGCTGGGTTGTGGGGACCTTTTCTAGTTCGCTGTACCTGTGGTGCAGCCCTCATTTCTGTTGATGACTCTGTTAAGCAGGTTTATGATTCCGCCAACGAAGGAGGCCAGCTGGAAAATTTCAAAAAAAAACCTGTTAAACTGTAAAAATTCCAGGAGTGTTGAATTCTAACTCTAACGATGACTGGATTTTTTTCAGTAGTGTGATTAATGAGTGAGGTGAATTACGAAGATGCCACTTCACTAGTTTTCCTTCCGTATTAATTTCTTTTTCGTAGTGAAAGTGCGCTGCAGGGATTTCAAAGTAGTCGGAGCGAGGAATAGTTTCTCTACCCATCTTATTCCACATCTCTATCCAGAGAAAACATCATTAATTGAGAGCAATTGAAAACAGCACGGTCGGATTTCTTACGGTGAGAACCGACATCTTTCCATAGAGATGGAATCGTTGAGCTGTGGGGCAAATGGCGCAGTGTAGTTTATTGAATGAGTGATGACACTATTTGATATTGTGCTGCTGCAAAGTTCTTCAATTCTGGAACAACAGTCACGAAATGGTGCAGGACTCATGAGTCATTCTAAGACATCAATGTGTTTTACGAGCTTGTAGTGCATCCATTTGCAGTGTATCAATTTTGTGCTGCATTAATGGAACCCCCTTTTCTCAACAATTATTTTTAATTAGCTTATTAAAGGCACCATCACTAATACTTCCCCGTTTAGGATTTGATTGATCGAGAGGTTTCTGTTTCATCACGAAAAGACATACACCTTATGGAGTGCATCGATCTGTTTACAAAGCAGGAGCAATTGGGTGAAGAAGACAGCTGGTGAGTAGTTATTCGATGTTTTCAAAAATTTCGGGAAAATCCTTTCAGCACCTCCTTTCAACCTTATTCATGGGCATTCTCACATAATAGTCTTGTTCACGTTTTCCGAGAAAATCGTAGCAAAAACAACGAAAATAATATTTTGGATGACTTTGTACAGTACATGCGTGTACCCTTTCGATTTTTTTCATTCTTTCAATTACATCTCGTTTCTGGCAGTAATTGACTCAGTTCTAACTAGATTCCCTCACTTCGCTAATTCTCGCAGAAGGTCATGCTCTAGTGGCATTAACTGATGTTAATTCTACAGCTGTTTTGTAGGCAGATTGTGGAAGTCATTTTTAGAAGGAATAAAGATGCTCTTCAATGACATTTTTACTCTCTAGTGTGCATACTACTGCTGTGCGCATGAATCTGAAACTATCGCTACTTTTTAGCTCTTTCTTGCCCGATTCTTACTGCTAGATAGTGCATCTCCTGTGTTTGCCTTCTTGGAAGTCCCCACTTCGTATTTGTCTAACAATTTCTTTGGATGTTCCTTTCGAGTACTGTCCTTTCCTTTTCAGGTATTGTCCAAAGTGCAAAAAACATGAAAGGGCAACGAAGAAGTTGGATCTTTGGAATTTGCCACAGGTAGGCTTTGATCGTCGTGGGTCTGCCTTTTGTTTTTCTGTGCACATTCTCTCTTTTTATTTGTAGATTCTCATTATCCATCTGAAGCGATTCCAATATAGCAAATGGCACCGAGACAAAATTGATATACCAGTCGTGATACCAGTGAAGTGAGTACTTAGAACTTTATTAGAACCAGCACTCAAGCTTGGACACTCCATCAGGATTCCCACGAATTCGCATATTTTCCTATGTGTTTTTGAAAAGTTCATACATGTGGCGTTAAGAATCATGCGAATTTGCAAGGAAACTACGGAAATATTTTGGAGCGTGCATCTTCTTTTTGTGTTTTTGAAGCTTTTATGAATTCAAATGCGTGTTTCATGAGAGCAGTCGAGTACTGTCATCTGTAAGACCTCTTGTGCTGTACGCAATAATAACATTACCGCATGCTTGCACGAACCTTTATTGATAGGGAGGGATCCTCGCCGTTGTAGGGACTAGGTAGTAGTTCGGAACTGCGCTCGAGGCTCACTCACATAGTCCTCTGCTTGCTGTATGCGTCAGTTTACGCTCCCACCTGAAGCTGTCTGGAATTCAATCCCACGCTAGATGCGAATACTTGAAATGATTTCATATACTGCAAACAGAAAGTTCACTACAATATACAAAAACGTTGGAGCCAATATTAGCTTGGGTGCTGCATTTCTGCTTCAATGAGATAGTATTTGGCTAACAACTAGGTAATTTTGATCGGAAGAAAATTGCAGAGGCTTTGAGTTGAACTCGAAGCTGGCGAACGAGAGGCACGAGCACGTGAAGTATGACTTGATAGCGATGAGCCATCATGTTGGTGGATTAGGTGGTGGACATTATACGGCTTCTGCCCTAAATAAGACGACGGGAAAATGGTGAGTGTTTCCTTGCATACCTCTATCCCTTTAAAATAGTCGAAAAAATGACTTTTTTGTTGAATACTGAGGAGTGCTTTCAAGTAGAGAGATGGAGAATACGCCATCATTAGCTAGAAATGGGCTGGTGCGCTGTGTACTTGTGCACCTATTAATAACGTTACGGCGTGGAACGATGATGCCTTGTGTGCCTTTTCACTTGAATTAGCTTTCTAGAAACTGAAATCACTGATGGACAGAGTTTCAGAGTAAATATAGTTATAGCAGAAAAGAAGGATATTTTTCAACTTCAGGTTCGAGTTCAACGACTCCTGCGTTTCCGAGATTGCAGCTCCAGCCGATCCCACAATAGGTCGAACACCATATATGCTCGTATACCGACGCCAGCAGGCACCCGCTGACGGGTTATTACAAGATGCAAATGTTGAGGAGGAGATGGAGGAATAGATCTGTTTTGTGATATTCTTGGCGTTTGAGAGCAACAAAATCGTTGCTTTTAAGCCGAAAATTGTGTGCTCAGTAGGGAAGTGGTCTCTTTTTCATGTACCGGCACCCACATTTCGTTTGCACTAGTTCCAGACTCACTCGCAGATATGTAGCATTCTCCCAAGTTGTCTTCACTCTGGGCAATGCTCTTAGGGCAACGAATCGGTGTGCGCTTCCCATATAGTTTCTATCTATGGTTTGCTTTCATACTTGTATTGTTTCTTCAAGTTTTGTTCTAAGCTTTTCTAACTTAATGTGGCATACGAACTTTCTTCGATGACAGACGGTTTAGTTCATTTATTTACGTGTCAAGTGTGCTTTTACCCGACAAGCATGAGGTCGAAGAGTATGGCCCTCTTGCTCCTTTCAGCTACTCACTGACGCTTGTTTACGATATTGTTCATACTTGCGCATCGCTGATGAGTTTGCGTTTTGGGCCTTGTAACTTTTTTGTTGTCTCATGCTAACCCGGTGATACTTTTTCATATTTCGTGGCCTTTTAATATCATATTAACTCTTCATAGTTCTCGGTTCTCTTTCATGGTTTAGTGCAAACCAACCGGGAATCGTGGCAGTGTTTTAGCTTTTAGCCAGTCCCCCTTTTTACTTTCAGTCACCCCTGAATTCATCTCTTTCGAAAGATACCGGCGTTCCAGGCTTACCTTGTGATTTCGATTCTTATTGATAGTTTCAAGTCTATAAACATTTTAAATTACATGTGTTTGTACGTTATGTGGTAAAGTGCGAATGGCGTGGTAGTACATCTTTTTTTTTGAATAATTCATTGAAGAGCCACTCATCACAGTGTCGCGCTTTCAGAAAAGTGTCCTGAATAACCTTGTTCTGTCAGTCGTTGAGCACCAATGACCATCGTACTGTTCTACAGTGGAAGCACTTAGTAAGGTGTGAAGCTGCATTTTTAGTTTCTTTGATTCTGCGTTCATAGTTCTTCGAAGTAGCCACAATTGAACGTCGATGAAACAGTTGAATTTTACGGACGAGACGGGGCATCACAGCGCGGTAACGCGCGTGCTGAAATCTCTGTCTTGCGTTTAAAGGATGGCTAATCGGAGCTATGTCTACTGCTTTCTAATACTATCCACGTCGAAAAGCACGGCAGTGCACGATAGAGATCCTAGTGCGCTGCGCGATCGCGCCGCTGTCCCTGATCAGGTTTGCTAATTCAACACGCACTGTATGCATTGTTTATGGGGGATGTGTTATTAAAAAGTTATTCATGCTTTCAGCGCGTCAAAGTTTACGTGCCTCTCCAAAACTTCACATAGTTTTCTCGCCGACCGAAAGCAGCGAAAATGGAAACGCGGTTTGTTCGCGCGGCAGACGCAACGGCAAAACCAGGAACATTGCTGCCCTGCCAGGACTTCTCTACTTCCCTCCTTTGCACTGTGTATTGGACGTAAACTTTGACGCGCTGCAAGCATGAATAATGCTTAATTGTAAGTTAGTTTTGTTAAGAATGCATCCACTACCCTAAATTTTCTTGTGGACCTGCTATAGCTCACGATAATCACACACATCTCCCCCTCACACGGTGGAA
Organism: Ancylostoma duodenale; assembly: GCA_000816745.1. Taxonomy (NCBI): domain Eukaryota; kingdom Metazoa; phylum Nematoda; class Chromadorea; order Rhabditida; family Ancylostomatidae; genus Ancylostoma; species Ancylostoma duodenale. The sequence continues at coordinate 18,206 of KN728769.1, forward strand.
ACCTGAGAGTAGTGCCACTCTTACGCTACGCTGCACCTGTTATCCACGGTACCATTGCTTCCAGCGGTGAATTCGCACCTCCTGTACTGTATAATTGTACCTTCCTGAAACCAATCCATGCTGATAAAAATATCGTTGCTGCGAAATTCTCCGCGGGTGCATCTTCAACGTGACTGTAATTTCCGATAGATCCGCGCTAACTCACGATAATCACTCCGCATTGCACTGTGGATTTGCAATATGGTTGTCCTCCACAGAAGGCAGCACTTTCCTGCAGTAGATCTACACATTTTTGAGATGGACTCTCACGGTGTTTCCTTGTAACTGACTAAATGAGCATGGAGATCGAAACCTTTCCGTGCTTCATCCCGGATAAACAGTGGATGAGTGTGAGTTTCGAAAGTTTCCTGTCTGTACCTCTGTTCCCTATTTGTGAAGCTTATGCCAGTGATTCTCTTGCTCGGCACGCGAGTGATAGTTTTGAAAGTCTCCTGTCTACATATACTTCTGTTCCCTATTTGTGAAAGTATTCGTTAGTAGCGTGCAGAAAGAATGGTATTTTTCCTTCAGATCTCATCACGAAGCACCTTTCTTGATCGTAGTCAACATTCTTACTGGAGGGAAATAGGCTGTCGAAGGTGTACAGGGAGCTTTAATTTGATACCTCCCGCTGCCTGGAGCGCCGCACCACCCACGTGGCGCGGCTGTACGCTGTGGATGCAGGGTACTGCGTCGCCCGCGCCGCGTGGCTGGTGCGAAGCTCCAGGCTGCCGGGACATTAGGACGGAATGTTTCGGTTTTGTTGCAAGCTAAGTCTGATTTGTTGACCCTGGATTGAAGAGTTTTTTTTTTCAACACTACAGGCAAAATGAGAGTAGCATACCATCAAACCAGTGGCGGACGCAGAAAGTGGGCAGGAGGTGGGGGGGGGGGCGTGGGAAGAAAACTGGGGTCTCCGCCGTTTTGGGGACCCAGACGGGAAATAAAATTAATAAAAATATTAAATATAATAATAAATAATAAATAAAAATTACATTA
>KN728770.1:0-11048 GCA_000816745.1 Ancylostoma duodenale
AAAAAAAAATTTTTTTTTTGAAGGTTTTGGGGCCGTAACAATGGAATAGTGCCCAAATTACACTAACCTAGCCTCAAATATGAAAGTTTCTGTGCGTGAGGCTTTTGAAGATTTTACATGAGCATGTTCAAAGTATGAGTTGTTGCTAAAATTTCTCCATGTTCTGTTTCAGGGATGATCGGGGAACCGACGAAAATGTTTATGATGGGTTAATGGGTACTTTTGCTTTATTCTTGGTCGTCAGTGCGCTTGCGTTTCCAAATGGTGGGTTCATAATTTTACTCCTCATGGAGGTTTCTAGATTCGAGCTTGCAGTTGTTTTCTTGTGATTCACAGTTTTACCGTTTCAAATAAATTTCCATTCTTTATATTATGATGATATAATACTTGTTTGAACTCACACCTCACTATTATTCTTTCCAGGACCGTTCATTAGGCCGCATCCAGTTTTGTGGAGGATTATTTTTGGGATGTCCGTAGTTTATCTGATGATCTTGCAGTTCACTCTCTTTCAAACATATGGCGACATTAAGAAAGTGCTCTCCTGGTTGGATCCTGATGGCCTCAGTCATGAAAAGCTCGTGGAGAAAGTTAGTAAAATTTGCTATTTTTTCTGGCTTTTCCAAACTTTCCAAACATAATTGTTTTTCTTTTCGGGGTGTGTAGAAGGGTGTTTTGTCCTGAAACTTTAACGATTCGTTCAAGGAATATGCTATTAACTGCTCTGACGTCACTCTCGAACGGATTTGGAGCCATATGGATATTTTTGCTGTGGGCCATTTTCTTGGATGGGCCATGAAGGCTTTGTTGATAAGACATGGCATATTGTGTTGGTACATTAGCATTGCTTGGGAGCTGACGGAGGTAATTTTTCTTTCTTTTCTTTCTCGTTCCCACAATTTCTCATTTTGGACTTCAGTGGAGATTATTTTGTGGATGTCTTTGGTTTTGAGGGGTTAAGCTTGTCCAGAGGCTGCTATAGATTCCAGATATCATCTATTTTGTCCTGGTAGGCATTAAATGAATTGCGCTTTTAGGTGGTCTTCACAAAGCTTCTACCGAATTTCGAGGAGTGTTGGTGGGATGCTATTATTTTGGATGTACTGCTCTGTAATGGTCTGGGTATCTGGTTTGGCCTGAAAGTGTGCAGTTTCTTCCAGATGAGACAGTTTCATTGGGAAAGCATCAAGTACTCTTCATTTCCATACATTTTTTTTCCAAAAATTATGTCCGTTTTTACCAAATTATGGATCATTTCAGAGATATCAAGTCTCACCGTGGTCGTTTCAAGCGTGCAGTGATGCAATTCCTACCTGAAAGCTGGACTGAGTTGCACTGGTTCAATTCGAACGCTTTCAAGCGAACGATGGCTGTTTACTTATTTGTTCTAATTTGGCTTGTACGTTGGAATTGTTTGTTTCCAGTTCAGCTCAGTAGACCTGCAATGCTTCCGTTGTTTTCAGCTAACAGAGTTAAATACATTTTTCCTGAAGCATGTGTTCGCCGTGGACACGAAACATTCCTTCGTATTTTGGCGCATTATCCTGATTGCACTTATTTCTGCTCCATCTATCAGGTAAATTGCTTCACTAGATGAGTCAAGAAGATATGCGTTCACTCCTCTATACATCCATCTATTTTCTAGGCAGTTCTACCTATATGCGACAGACCCTTTGGTGAAAAGAATTGGTATGCAATGCTGGGTGTACTGTGCAGTTACAGCTCTCGAAGCAGCAATTTGCATAAAATTTGGACGGCATATGTTTCCCGATTTACCTATTTACCCTATAATTGCTTGGATTGGATTTTTGGTAGGCATTTCAGATTCTTTTAGTGTATTGTATTTTTCTTCATTCAACTGATTTCAGGTAGTCGGGACATTCTTCAGCATTTTGTTATCTGTATGGTGGGCACGCTTTGTATCGGTACGCGCAGTTTTATGCATCTATTTTTCCATTTTTTTTTTGAGAGGTGTGTACTCCGTTAACCAAAGAAAAGCAATTGCTCCTTTGCTCTACTTCCTTCCGGTACATCGCTTCTCACAAAAGCAATTTCAGAATGGCTTTTTGGTTGTCTTTCTTCTTTTCTGTGTCACCCAGCATTCGCACCTGAGCCATAATTACATTCTCGTCTTCCTGATCTCTCCCTTCCTCCCTCCCTTGCTCCTCCTTTCCTCCTCTCTCCCCTTCTAACCACCCAACATCACATTCCAGGCTCTTTTCTTGGGTTGTTCAAGTCTTATCAGGGCATTCTATTCTGATTTTATCATGATTTCCCTCTTGAAAACTGCTCAATTAATCCAAGAAAAGGTGCTTTCAATTTAGTTCCTTATTCAGCTCGAAAATGAAGTCAATGCTGAAGGTTTGGAGATTTACCCAAACTCCATTACAATTGCCATTTGTTGCTTTGAGATATTCTTCATCTATATTCCTACTTTTCTCTGATGAGATCTTTTAGAATACGAAGGAGTTCGACTTTGACGGTGAAAAGCGCGTCTGTTACATTGATTCGTCCCACGAGAATCTGGGAGCAATCCAGGATGACGTGCGTCGTCGTCGACGCGACCTCGGCTTCTCTGAGTCTGACCTGCAGTAATCCTCGGGGCATTTTTGCTTTTTTTTTCTTGAAACAACAACTTGATTTTTATATTCCAAGTTCACTTCGAAGATTACTGTCCCGGTGAATTTCAGATTTTTTCCCTTGCCATCTAATGATGTTGTTGCGGCTTAGCTACTCATTTGTTTTCATGAAATTGTTTCACTAATGTCGCAATGTCGTTTGCAAACGGGTGTCACCAATCTTTTTCTTTTCTTATAGAAGATGCCAGGAAACGAGTTAAAATTTGGAACTTTAAGCATTGAGTAATGTGCAAGAAAAAACTGCGGAGGTTTTATTCAGTTCATTATTGACATTTGATGTTTTACGTTTGGAATTGGGAAGAGAGGTTACCTTGTGGTCAGGTATTAGTCGCATCATTCATTTCGTCTGGCAATATAGAGACCCGCATTTATGGTTAAACGCTTGAGCAGCTGATTTCCATGGGTTTTCAAAAACAAAATTCGTTTACTGCTGTTAGGTGCACGTTTGAAAAAAAAGACTTCCATTTTTATTCTTAAGCGAGATCGCTGCTAAAATCCTTTCATCACGCATCTGGGAACTGGTGTAAAGGCTTTTTTTTTGATATAGCCATAGCCGTTTTTATTCCTTTATTTGACACACAACGTTGTTGTTGCCATTCTCTTCACTCTGTTGTAGTTGCGAGATTGTCGTATCCTGCTGGATTTTTGACTTGGTGAGGGTTCCACACAAATAATGATTTCTTATCAATACTGCTGGTATTCTTAATCATTTTATAGTCTCTCACAGATCCTTTATAGATAGTCCTCTAAATGCAGATTTCAGAGACAGCTCTTAAGCTTTTTACCAGCTGTGAACTTGCATCCCCATTTTCGCGAAATTTGATTGCTTGGTTTTAGTTCATTTATCGGATGGTGCTAGTTTTCTTATTCAGATCCATGGAAATGCTCAAGCTTTTGTGTTGTCTTGTTTATCTGAGACATTCTTGCTTTTGTTGTGACTTCTTGTGTTTTTCATCTAGGCGATTCTCCGGTTGTGCTTTGTGTTCCGAGTGATTTCCATTTTCCTTTTAGAAAACTCGAGGCATTAGCCGATGATGTTGGATATTAATAAACTGTTATGTTACTCAATCGATGTGTAATCCAACAACTTTTATTACTTCATTAAAAACCAATTTCAGACTCCTGAGAAGCCGTGGAACGTACTGCTGCATTTTCCGAAGTTTCAATGATTTATTTACCAACGCTTTGATTCGAGGGTTGGATCAAGGGGATTTTTTTTTGAGTCCCACAATCAAAAATCGTTTTGCCTCCGTAGGCTGCCGCTCCTGGATTGGAACTCATAGCAGCATTAGGTACGGAGAGAACCTGAGTTAGGCAGCAGAATACGACAACCTCTAGGCCTCATAGAATGTAAGGCCTTACATTCGTTGATAAGCTATCTTTATCATGGCATCTCGATCGTACAAACAAAACATGCTAACAGAGTTGGTTCCATTACAAATTTATGTTTCCATGGTATGGTGGTCTCCTGGTGGGTACCGTTCAAACGCTCTAGGTGTTCTATAGTTCTGCTAGATCCAATGAATTTCATGGAGGGTATCATTAGTTTTTAGAGATACTAAAGCAATCCGCTTTCGTCGCAATGAAGCTTGTAGTGGCAGTGCTTAATATATGTAAGAATTCATTTCATTGTACTTCGTCATAAGGGAAACCCTCTGAAGTGGGGTGATTTACAGAAATATTTCCACTAGGAATGCACGGTTTAGAACATTTGGAGGCCCTTTTTTGTTGCTACAGCTGTAGGATGAAATCCTAGCAAGGTCATCAGAATCATTTCGATTCTATCCGGCAAATCTTCCAAAACGACAAATACCAGTTTGCTTACGTCAAAACATGGCTCAGAAGCTGGTTGCGCGTCAACCTTCCTTACCCACTCATCTCTCGCACTTACATTTACCACCCTTCGCTAAGCATTCTGGGGATTTTGTGAGCTAGTGTTCTGTTGAGTTCTATGGCTCTTTTATCTTGCTAAACGAGGTGCTCCGAACGAAGCTTTGCAGAAAAATCCGGACGATGTGCCAACGTCCTGAGGCAGATCTATTCCTCGATGAAATATTCCGCTTGTGCTACACCAACAAGAACAGGAATTTTCTGATTTAAATGGCATTTTTTGCTGGCAATGGCGCCGGGAAATCAGCCTCCTAATTTGGTCACCGTTACTTTTTACACGGAGTTTTTGCAGCATTTGACTTTCCTTCCGGAATTTCAATGGCATTCTCGTATCGGACACCTCACAGTGTTAGGAAAATGTAGGTGTGAGCCCAAGCAACCCTACTGCAGTTATCAAAGATCGTTCATGGGTCCTAGAAGCGCCATAGTCGTACTATGCAACTGTGATTTTGTAAGTGTTCCCAGTTTCTGAGCGCACCTTGTAAGTACAGATGTGATAAATAGAAAAAATAAATTTGAACGCCAGCCAAAGACTTTTGGTACACCCTACAGATTTCCACATTCGCTTGCACCGCTATAAGACTTGCCTAGAGCATGAATCCTGAGCTTTCGCGAAAATATACTGTATAAATATACGAGTCTCTCTCGCGATAATTCCTTATGCTGTCATCCTAGTTCCCAATGTTAAGCGAGACTTATATACGAGTTTGACATCCACAGGCCGTTACATAACAACGGGCCCCAAAACTGCTGACACCCAGTCCTAAAAATACTCCATTGTAGGGTTTTTCATTCTCTGCTCTAAGAAGAAAAAGAATGTGGGTTGATTCCTCCCTTTGATTTGTTGTGCATTATTGCGCACATTTGAGTCTCATGTACATAATTTTAACTAAAATTGTTGTCTCTTTCCCAAAGGCTATAGTGAATACACTGTGTCAGACACACAGAACCTCTAACATAAATTGTATTCTATAAAAAACAAGAGATGGTACTCAATTTGTTCAGAAGAGAATTGTTGGAGGATCGAGCATTCGTGTCATTCCCAAATCAAGGTCGATAGAAATGGAGCCGACCCAACGTCGGAACACATACACACCTGTGATGGAGAAGACACAGAGACATACACAAGAAAGTGAGGGGAAGAATAAGGGAACACTTGCGACCGCCGAGCAATTAGAAACTGGCACGAGTGTAAGAATAGTACTAACTTTATATTTTGCTATGAACGAAGTAATCTTCAATGCAAAAGACAACATTAACTAGTTCATACTTCACTGAGTTAACTTGCCGTACAATTAAACTTCGTGACAAAACCGTAAAAGTTGATGTTTCAGGATGAAAAGAAGAAGGGGACACCAGAAGGAATTAAATTATCGAAGGTACATAACTGATTAATTAACTAATTTCATTATAAAAACACTAACGGCAATAGCGGTAATACAGATGACGAGGTTTTTATCTGATATTATCATCCTACTGTAATGAATCTGCGAATTTCAAGAGCAATACGCTCTGAATTATGATACAGTTCTATTTTAGGACTCGAAGAAATTAAAGCTGAGGACTGCAGAGCTACCGACTTCGAAGGTAATTAGTATTTCGAAAGGGACTCACTAAAAGTTTCTGGTTTATAATGAGCTCGTGCACTGTGCTACGTATCACGATAAGGTGTAAATATCCTCTAGGATATAGGGGGAGGGGGGAGAGATTAGGACTGCGGATGGCGTGCTAACAAAAGAACTGAGGAGATGCTGCTGAAATATGTATGCCAAAAAGAGTTCTTAAACAAGCAGCCTCTTTTTTAAACCCGGGTAGCACAGCTGGAAATAATGTGCCAATGTGACATTAGTGCAGCAAATCATCAGCGGAATCACAATATCGAAGTGTAGATTTTCTGAAATAATAAAGTTATTAGATAAATTGATTTGTGGCAGCGGTTCGTTGTAGTTCTCTGCTCTCCAATTTTTTAGTTCCGCTGTCTTCTTCTTGCGCTCAGCGGCTTACCAATCGTCATCAGTTTCTTCTCTTAGCTTAACGAAACTTTTTTAGAAGCACTACGCATAAGAAAAATGAGTGACCTCTAGCGCGATTCCATAATGCAGGAAATAAATGAAGAAAAATAGACAGTTGCTCCACCAAGAATATAACAGAATACTTATTTTGAGCATCTTCAAATTTCGTGTTTGTTTTTCAGGATACCGATGCAAAAGAACCTGTGAAGACGGCAGAATGGAAGAAGGATTCGAAAGTGAGAATTTCTAGTCAATGTACAGTACAAACAGTTTATTTGCAAAATCGTACAAAAACTATAATATTATCGTGCGTAACCAAGTTAGCTATGTACTAGCATTTACACCGTTTCGTTTCATTTGGCTTTCCAATCACAGAAGGAAGCGCCTGAAAAGATCTTCATCGACCTAATCCTCTACAAATTCTTCAGAAACCACGGAATGTTCTGAATAATTTTTAAAGGCAAAACGACCAAAACAAAACTGTTCGGCTTCTTGCTGGAGAACGTTGCATTAACCATGGCAATGACCGTAAATAACAGCGAAAGTTCGAAAAAGAGCCGCTAATTTACACTTAAAGGCAAGGTCCGGTCAAAATTTTCGATTTACAGTTTCTGAGGTCTTCGTGATGTAATCCACCCGTGAACATGTATATCGATTTTGAGGGCGATTCTCAAGGTCAATCCCGAGTTCCAAGGAAAAATGTTTCTGGGCTATGGTACCTGGAGTTTCGGTTTGGATGGTGTAGCCACCGCTGCTTTCTCCTATAACAGCAACAGGTGACTACAGCGACGAAGATGTGTTGCTGTAGGTGTTGCTGTAGTGACTTACGCAACAATATAAGTGCTGCGGCACCTCCAAGTGCAACACCGCACCTACCATTGCAACACCTCCCCGGGGTATGGTGTCTAGTGGATGTTCACTGGTTGCACGTACAATGCAACCATGCAACCAGAATGTCAGCTCTGTTGCGTAACTTACCGGATCTTTTTCGAACTTTCATAGTTACTAACTGTCACTTCCATCGTAGATCCAACGTTTCAAGCAAGAAATGGACAAAGTATGTTTTGCCCGGACCTTGCCTTTAAGATCTGACATTCTGGTTGCATGGTTGCATAGTACATACGTGCAATAAGTCCACGACCGCTCGACAGTGGGCCACGTAAGAGGTGTTGCAACGGCAGATGTGGGGTTGCACTGGGAAGTGCCGCACCACCCGTGTCGCTCTACTGGTAGATGCCGCAGCACCTTTGTTGTTGCGCAGCTCATTGCAGCAACATCTCGTTGTCACTGTGTGGAGGATCGTTACCTCAGATGTTGTTGTATTAAAAGAGAGTAACGGTGGCAGCACTATCAAGACCTACAGTACCGGCCAAAATTATATAGCCTTTTGGAATCTCCTCCATTTCTCTCATAACTTCAGTTAGAGTGAGGCATCGAAGCTCATATTTTTATGGATGTGTAGACACTCACATGTAATAGAAAGGGAATGGCATCGTACCATTTTGTCCACTAGTTTCTTTTAGACAAAATTTTTATTTGCAAAGTCAAAATCTGAAATTTTGCAGCATCTACAAAAGAATATAGAAGGGCTCTTATGGGCAGTATTTCAACAGGAATTGGGCTTTTTGTAACAGATTCGAATCATACTTGGATGAAAACGTGTGCATTCAAATCATTGATCCAAGTATACAAAGCAAATTTGAGTTCATTTCAGCAGTAAACCAATGTGAGAACTTCTACCAAATTAGCTAACCCTTCCTTGGTTACGATGTTAATTCGGTCACAATGTTCCCAGAAGTCCATGTCACGAAGAGTTGCTTTCGTTTGTTTCTATGAAAAACTTTACTCCACCAAATGTTATGGAGGAAAGTTGAGAAGGCTATATAATTTTGGCCGGTACTGTATGTTCCAGAGATCATATACCTTATCTAAAACATTTTGTTTCGAAACTCGCGAATGACATGAGAAGAACTCTCAAGCTCGAAGTTTGTGAAGTATGAGTGGGTTACGTTACGAAAACCCCAGAAATTATACATCAAAAATTTTGACCGGACCTTGCCTTTAAAGACGAAGCCCAATCAGGATTTGTGAGGTAGTCTTTGTGCTTTTCGTATTTCAACCCACCTCGTCCCATTACATGACTCGAGCTAGGGAGCGGTTCTTATTGTCAATCCCATGTTCGAAGCGAAAATTCGGAGGCTACAGTATCTGGAGCTTCGGTCTGCATGGTGTTGTCAGCGAAATTCTCCTCTAACACAGTGAAGCGGGTTTCATATTTTCGATGAGTGGCGCAGCTTAGTGCGAGAAGTGACCCGCGAGCGGAAGTTGCGTTGGATTTGCCGCGCGGCAACGAACACCACAGACCATTCGAGTGCGCTACTCGCAGAGCGAGCTTGCAAAATGCTACGGAGGGCTCGCGCGAGGCAAAGTCTCAGGAACCCCCTGCTCGCGACACTTGCCGCGCGAGCTCGCTCTGCGTTGCCGCACACTATCCTTCATCATATGGCGCGGCGTGGAGCGGCACAACTCTGAAACCCGCTTAACAAGTGACTTAGCGATCCTCCATACAGCGACAAACAGGTATTGCTGTAGTGAATTATGCAACAATATGAGTGCTGTGGCGTCCTCCAATACCGTAACACGGGCGGTGTGGCACTTCCCACCACATCTGTCGTTGCAACACCTCTTACGTGGCCCAACTGTGGAGCGGTCCTCAACTGGTAGTACGTGTGTACTACGCAACCATGCAAACTCAGATGTCAGATCTTAGGGTCAGGGTGTTTAACAGCAAATGTACGCACGGTTGTTTAAAGGCAAGGTCCGGCCAGAACATACTTCGTCCGTTTCTTGCTTGAAACGTTGGATCTACGATGGTAATGACAGTAAGAAACAATGAAGGTCCGAAAAAGATCAGTTAAGTTACACTACGGAGCTAACATTCTGGTTGCATGGTGGCATAGTACGTGCAACCAGCGGACGACCACTAAACGCCGTGCCTCGAAGAGGTGCTGCAATGACGGATGCGGTGTTGCACTCGGAAGTGCCGCAGCACTAGTGTTGCTGTACTAGTGGATGCCGCATCACCCATGTTGTTGCGTAAGTCATCACAGCAACACCTACAGCAACACCTCCTCGTCGCTGTAGTCACGTGTTGCTGTTTTAGGAGAAAGTATCGGTGGCAATACCACCACCCACGTCGGAACTGCAGGTACTGTAACCCAGAAACACTTTTCCTCGGAACTCGGGATTTACCTTGAGAATCGCTTGAGAATCGAGACCTTGCCTTTAAAATCAAATTTGATGCGGGATTTGGGCTCGTACGAACGATTGTTTAAAGTCAAATTTGATGCGGAATTTGGACTCTCTATCTCATGATTTGATTTCAAACCCATAGTCTTTCAGGACAAAATCAAGCAAGGCGTAAAGAAAACGCAGAAAACTGTGAGTATCTTCAACGAAACTAGTATTGCTTGGAAAACTCCATGATAAAAGGCTGTAAAATTCATAAATGAATGCTGCATATTTGCCCGTTTCGTTCCCTTACCATATACGAGTAAATAGGCTTAGGAATAATGTAGGTCCTACCGGGAATTCGTCAGTATGGCGAGGAAGGCTTATCGTCCTCGAGAAAATGGACGGATTCCTTGACTGCAGAACCGGGCACTATTATACATTAGGCTCCCTGCAATTTTCAATTCTTTTTTTCGCCGAAACTTTGTGCAGGGGGGGGGGGGGTTATTTGAGGTGCTGAACACGAATATCGTAATCATTTTGTACCGTAATCCCTCTTTTATATGGTTACGGTAGGTACACGGTAAGTACGGTACTCTCATGGAATTAGCTCAAATTATACACAGAGTGGTTGTTCTAGGCGCTGATTATGATTATCAACATAATTTTGCGTGACACCTTCGTTTTATACCCAGAATCGATATTTCCTCCGAATTTACTACTGTGTACCTACCGTAACCCGTATAAAAGTGGGATTACGGTACAAAATGAGTACGATATTCGTGTTCAGCACCTCAAATACCCCCCTTGAACAAAGTTTCGGTGAAAAAAATTTTTTTTGAAAATTTTGGGGCCCTTAATGTGGAATAGTGCTCAGAACCGTTATGGGACCAAAACGATGAATACGGAGACAGCTAGCTATGCTCTAACTGAGAGGACTGAGTAGGTCCCGTCGCGACTCTGCGCCTGCAAAGCTATGAAACCGCACGCGCAATCCGTCTACCTTTTCGAAAAGGACTGCACCTCTGTGTGACGCGAAAGTGGGAACTCCCATTTTTATTATGAGAATCTTTTTTCAGGGATCAAAGTCAAATGAGAATGTGCATACGGCAGAAAAACTGAGTGTGAGTGAATCTTCTAAACTCCTATATATTTTCTACAAATGCCTTCATGATTATTTATTTTTAGAAAAATGCAGATATTGAGGATGTTTTCATTTTCAGCTAGTAATTCAGTGGCGGACGCAGGGGAGGGGGAGGCGGGGGGGGGGGGGGGG
>KN728772.1:0-18809 GCA_000816745.1 Ancylostoma duodenale
ATGGCCTCTTGCACTTCCCTTGTAAGATTACCTTGTGCTGTCGAACGCCCACCAGATGCGATCATCTATCGATCCCCACGATGTCGTTGGAAGGTCGTCGCCTTGTGACTGCATCCACATCGAAGTCACATCATCTAATGGGACGCGGGCGTGGCTTCCACATGGAAAGTAGTACCATTTGATGAAAATATCGGTAGCAGTGACCTGAAACACCCTAATTTTCATTCCAACGTGTGGGAGAAAAAAATTGGTACCTACGTACGTTGGGAAAAAAAGAAAAAACGCAAGCCCTAATTTCGAAAATGAACCTATAACCAACGCGTTACGAATACTTGAAATTAAATTGTAAATTTAACTATTTGAAAGACACCGATGAAATAAGGAGTTAAAAACTTTTTGTACAAATTTTCTCCTATTTTGTAATATGAGGCGAGTTTCGTAAAATTATTTGATCTATTTTAGTGTAGCGTCTTACGAAGCCGCCATTGCTCCAACAAGAAAACAAATTCTATGAAATTTGATAAAGTATTTGTGCCGCACACAGTAGCGAGGTAGCACATATCAAGTACGATCCAAGCTATCACGATTGCAGAGAATTGACAACGTATACGTCATGAAATGACGATAAAGTCCCAAGGAAATGAGGCTACAATCAGCTGTTCGGCTCAGAATTTATGTTGAGTTCAAAGATGGAACACACACTGAAATCAGTCTCCAGAGAGAAAAACTATTTATGAAAATTTCTAAAACTATCATTGATGTGCCAAGAGGAAGAAATAAGGAATGGACGATCACTCCACCCTCAGCCTACACAAATTTGCTCAGTTCCAATATTTCACTTGAAGGGCTTTTCTAACTTGCCTTTCTCACCTCTCTGCCGCAGAAACGTCCGGGAGTTCGCGGCAAGGAATGACGATGGGAAGAGGTGGGCTCGGCGACAACTTTTGCAGCTCATCCGGTTTTTGCTACCTTGAAAAATAGGAATGCCTCTTACTTCGATGAAACATCGTTGAGTAGCGATGATAAAGACCGAGAAATAACCGCACTGGGTGTGAACCCGTTGATAGAAAAAGCACTAAAAGGAAGAAAAATTATGGGCCCACTCCATGACTCTGACACAGAGGCCTCTATATGACATAGTGGAGATGACAAATGTGCATGTGAACTGCGATAACTACACATGCGCTGTCTGGCTCAAAAAGTGGAGCATCGTTCTAAGGTGTCCATCTCCTGCGGATCTCTAGGGAGGCCTTTCCAAACTTTGTCTTCTCTTTTGCTAATGCGCTTCGCTGCGAAAACGCTTTTTCTTTCCTGTTGCCTGTAGCGTTCGATGTGGACCTGCTCAAATAATAGATCATTCGTCAAATCTAGTGTATATGTAAGCAAATCAAGCTATTCCTTTGCAACTTTGCAATAGACTGCGTCATCCGGTGCGCATATGAGAGAGTAGAGTCCTTAAAGGCAGCAAGAGCCGAAATCGTCGACTTCGAGCTGAGGTGCGGGTAGTGAAGCACAGACTCAGCACATCACAAATGTGAAACGAACACAGACAATTATGGCTTACCTGCAGAGAAAGTGGAACTCTCGTCGCGAACACGCCTGGCCGTGTTCGCGTGCGGACGAGTTTTCCCCCGCCCCAAAAGCCATTGCAGCGCCTGGTTTGGCGCATCTGCTGAGTGCTCCTGTGAATTCAACGCATTTCGTAGTCCCTTTGCGCCAAAACCACGCGCCGCAATGGCTTTTGGGGCCGGGGAAAACTCGTCCGCACGCAAACACGGCCAGGCGTGGTTCGCAAATGAATGTTCCATTTTGTTCCATTTTGAATGTTCCATTTTCTCTGCAGGTAAGCCATAATTGTCTGTGTTCGTTTCACATTTGTGATGTGGTGAGTCTGTGCTTCACTACCCGCATCTCAGCTCGGAGTCGAGGATTTCGGCTCCTGCTGCCTTTAACTCTGATGTTTGTTGGCAATACACTTGGCAAGAGGATGTGTTTGGCAATATATTTTACGGGAGAAAATTTTGCTTGGCAATACATTTTACGGGGAATAAGTGAAGAGCCTGTTTGGCAATACAAAAGGCAAGAGGATCTGTTGGCGATACATTTGACGAGGTTTCCACGGCGATACATTTTACATATGTTTTGATGAGGCGTTCATTTCATTCTTAGCTGGAGGCTTATCCATCGACGGTGTGGACCCGGATGGCTCAGCTGGTAAAGCAGCGGACTCCGCAGATTGGTATCATGACACGATTCCTGATAATATCGAAAATTTTGAGGGGTTGATAACCGTTTTGTTTGACGATACAGTTGGCAAGGTTCGTGTGGCGATAGATTTGACGAGTTTTGTTTGGCAATACATTTGACGGGCTTCGTTTGGTTAAGGCGCATTTATAGTGCATCGGAGTCCGATCCGGTCGGCGAACAAAAGATACGTATCGATCCTTACCCGTATTTATCCGGCGGGGGTCGATACGTATCTTTTCTTACCCGACTGGGTCAAATTCCGACAAACTATAACTACAGCTTTAGTGGTAGTTAGCAAGGTCATCTGCGAGGTTGCCAAACAAACCTCGCCAAATGTATTTCCAATGAACATCAGAGAACATACATACTTCAGTGTAAAATGGACGACTCGATGGAGCTGCTGCGGAAGATAATGTATCAATAGAAACAAGATTGTGCGAGTAGGCTTTGTGAGAGGATTGTGGTTCTTTTCGGATATGGATGCGTTATAATGCGAAACGTCAACGTGACGTCTTGCAAAGCGAAGCTAATGAAAAAAAAAAGCCAAAGCTGAAGCTAAGCTAAGGTGGCAATATTGAAAATAAAATTTAGGATGGAAAACTTTATAGCTATGAGAATGGAACCAAAGACAAATTCTAAGAAATTTGATACAATATTTGTGCCGCACCCCGTACTTAGATAACGCACACCTCTATGGAAAATCAAAGTTCAGGACTCAATCCGATACCATGGTCTATTTCATGTGAACTTCCAATGTATTCTCTGTAACGCAGATCCAAAACTCAGAGTAGCTAACCTACAAATCAAGCATTAGAAACAGCTTTTCTCGAAGCACTTTTCAAAACAAACTAGCAGAGTAAGAAGAGACGCTCGGCGGTCCAAAACACGCATAAAGAGTCTGAGCCACCTTTAGGCCTCCGAAGACGACGGTCACGCCGAAACGTCAGGCAAAAAAAAAAACATATCCACTAAAAAGCTGGTGGACACACCAATATATCAGTCATTTTGAAAAGGTCTATGTTGCTATCATTCAGGTTGGAACTCTTTTCCTGCTGCTCATTTCACTAACTTCTCAATATGTCTTAAGAGTGATCGTTCAGCTGAGCTAAGCATTTGTCCAGTTTGTCAATGTTGTTGATTCTTGTCATGCAGACAGAATCGCCCGAACACTCTTTCTGTCATATGAAAAATCAATCTAATTTTCGAAAAAGTGTCCTTTTTGAGAAAAAAAGAATTGCAGGTTTTCTGTATGGTTTTCGTACCAAATTGTTCTTCATGGCATCTTGAGGCCAGTGGTCACAGAAGTGCTCCTAGATGCTCTCTTTTAGATTTGTGTGAAAGTTAAAAATTTTAGAACTTCCTGCGCTTGACCTCAGTTGGTGGGCAGGTCAAGGTAATCAACGAATTTGTTGAAATACTTAAAGACACCCGCTAAAAATCAGTAGTAATTGGTGTATACACATGTGAAGAGCACTTCTTAGAAGCATATAGCTTTCCGAAGTTGCAACTCCCAAAATTTTGGTAAAATTGGAGTGAGGGTATGAAGACAAATTTTTACTTCGTTGTATTAGTGGGCATGAGTCTAGTCCTTACGCATAAAAGTTCCGCAGAATCACAGCTTTCCCAATCAATTCACCTTACTTTTACCTGAGGACCGGCATTGCGTGAGGCGGGGTGAGGTGGCGTGAGGCAATTGGCACTGGGCAAGCGACCCCACCGTACTCTGAATCTCACAATGTTTTCCTTTTCCAAAAATACTCATTCTCAAAGAAGATATGTGAAAATCCCGTGAATAACGTGAATCCCGCGGAAATTTTCAGATTCTACGGCTGCGACTGTATTGTCGCAGTGATACGATCCTGAAAAAGCACACGGAAAGGATCCTGTAAACTTAGTCGCATCTGTGTGTTGCAGATGAGTGGGAAATGAAAAAGCAGAAGTCAAGTTCCATTCTCAACAAAGCGTGTACAGGCATACACTAACACTCATGGCCCTCAAGAGTGAATGAAATCCAGGGGTATCAAAAAGTTTCCGGCCTCTGCTTGTCTGTTCCATTTTGTTGTACAATTCTGCGATCATTATTTAGGGTGAAGCCGTTCATGTTACGAATTTTCATAAGATTTTGTTCACCCTCTCGAAAATAGGAACACGTTTCTTTAAAACGTTCGCGACAGACGCGTTTCTGCGCATGTGGGACCCGTGCTCGACCGGTCGGGCACGTGGTCCCACGCGGTAGCAATTTTTCTCCCCATATAAAAAACGAGATTTTTTCGTTAGAGTTATCTTTTCTTTCATAGTTCTCGGAGGTTCCTTCCATTTCCGTTCTCTACTGACTTGTCGTTGTTAGAATTCTTTTTGAGGTTTATTGTTCTTCTAGCTGTTCTAGTACAAAAAATGCAATGAGAAAGTTTGAGAGAGGGTCTACTTTGCACACTGCGTGTGCGATACATAGCATCTCTATTACTACGCTACTACGAAAGAATTAGCTAACTGTGAACATTTCACAAAGATATGAAACTAAATGGGTAGTGCACGACTGGTCGTGCACGCTGTCGCGAACGTGTTAGGTTATCGTTCAATGGTTATCACCCAAAGATTTATTGGATGGGCAATAAGTTCGTGCGGTTATTCCATGGGAGTCAAAGCCACTGTTTTCCGCAAACAACATCGGGCTGCGACTAAACGTTTATATAGCTCCTTCTTTTCTCTAATAGGGCTACCAGAAGATGACAATCTCTTCAGTTCCATCTTCGTGAAAAGCCACATTGTTTGAGACGACTAAATCTGTGGCCGTCAACTGCAACTCTTGGACGGAACTCTGTGAAATGCCTAAGAGATCTACTAGAAAACGTGAGTGGCGAATGTTGCGGACCTGTAGAGTTGGTGGGGGTAGAATTACCTTTGAATCTACTATCTCGACTATCCTTTTGGCAAAATTTGCATAGAGGAGTCGCATGTTCTCAGTGTGACGGATGACCTCGTGTTGAGCATTCATCGTATTTTCACGAAGTAGCTTCTTTGAACTTAGGTGTTGCTGAGAGTCAATATCCGTAGTGGTTCAGTAGTGCTTCTTCGCATCTAGAGCAAGCCCTTGCGTATAACTCTACGAACTGTTTGTTCAAAACAAGGCGCATCCTCCAGCCGAAAATCGACCTCTGTGAAGGAGACATCCACTTTGTTGTCCTTTCGAGAGTATTTGTTTCCACTTTCACATTTGATGCTGTTAACATCCCTAGCAGCTTGAGCTGCATTTTTTCACTATTGTAGGCGAACTGTTGGAGATGTTGGAGTTGTTCGCTGTTGTCGAATTGGAGGGTCAAATTTCATGCGATAAAAAGTAAGATGTAGCACGAATTGGGGACATTCATTATAATACTCGTAAGGAGAAAAACGAAGAGACACAAGATGAATTATAAAACGCAGCCGAACTTAGTGTCTCGTAAAAATAAGTTGAAAAAAAAACACTTGAGCTTATTGCCCAACCCAATACCTCTACTGAAGAGCAACTGGAAATTTCCTCTTTTTTTTGTGAACTCAGACAAAGGAGCAGAGCCAAAAAGGTAGCAAAGTGCTGCTGTCTAGAACTCACTTTGAGAATATTCTATGTATTTATTTCATAATTTTCGGCGTCACAGAACATCGACTCCCCAAATGCTTCTCGACGCTCAACAGAAAAATTCCAGCTGAACATTCCAATGAAAGTCAGCACCGAGTGTTGGCCGAGAATGCGGTTGACGAAAACATTTGCACTTCCGCTTAAAAAGCTGAAAGCCATCCGTATACTTAACTTGAAGAGACGAAAAGAAGAAAAAGACCGTATTTTCCAACTTTTGGTCTTCATTTTTTCCCCAGGACACATCATGAGCACCGAACAATAAACAAATAAGCAATGAACAAACAATAAACATTACGGAAAACGAGAACTAGGCAGGGAGAGAGAACGAGGACGAGGCAGAGGAAAGAAAAAGAAAGAAGAGGAAGTGATGTAATGAAGGAAGTCGCAGCCGGAAGCAAAGCAGAGTTAGAGACATGCGAAAAAGCAGTCCTAGAAGAGATAGTAACAATCCATCTACTTCGAGATGAGACAAAGAACCGAAGAAATCGGTTTTGGAAGAGATACTGGAATAGCAGAAACACGGAGAAGGAAAGCTGAAAGAATTACGTACTGGCTACAGGGAGGAATTGTTGTTGAGGTGATATCAAGAAGCTTGAAGATAGTTACTATGAGGCTGAAGGAGTCATGAAATCGTTGATCGATAAGTATACGGCAGCGGCAAGCGTGAAATGGGAAGATGAAGCATTGGTAAAACTGGATCAAGCGCATATTGAAACGACCATTCCAAGTGTAGGAATAGAGATACAGATCGTCACTAGCCCCATAAGGTGCATAGCGAGGCTGGAAAGCTTAGATCGAGATAATTTCTCCTTAAATCCTCGTGTGGCGGAAGGCCGATGGATGGGCGGAGCGCTCATTTCAAATTCCCTCTGAAGACGCCAGCAAAGTAGCGTAGCGTTTTGATTTTCTCACATTGTTTTTAATACATAAATTAGGGCAAGTAAAAACTGAAATCAAATGTGAAGGAAAACATAAGATGACACCTTGCAGAATTTGTCCTCGTAGAGACTTTCGCCGCCCTGATCGTTGTCGAATTCTGATGGAGACTCGTCCTTCTGTGGGTCATCGGAGATGACACAAACTCGCACGTGTGCTCTTCTTGGTGGCGGTACGAAAACCTAGAATATTACCATATACAGCCCAGATTCTCAGCGTGTGAAAAATGTAGATGTCTCCCTAGTAAGGTACCCGTTGAACTGACGTATCTTCCACGGCTGACATTGAAAGGACACCACCTAGCTAAACATTCATCACAAATTGCTCCCACTGCCTACTTCTGAAAAAAAGTGAACGTGCGAAGTAAATCGCGAGTACATTGTAATAAATGCATGCATAAATAATGCTGATCACGAGATCCTCTCAATAATAAAATAGCACATAAACACCATTGGTTGGATTCCAGCCTCTCGCTGGTCGAAACAGTGTGGTTGTCATAGCAATCTCGTATTCACTGACGTCCTCTGTATCAATTCCTCACACCGCTTGCTCTACTATTTCAAAAATCAACCATTTAGAGGTTCACCAATCCACCCACTGGAACACACTTCCGAAATTATGAAAAAAAAATTAGCCACGCATTTATAAGGGAACCGCACCATAATGAAGGTGTGTCTGTGTCCAGAAAATGGCCAGCCGTGCCACCACATAACGAGCATCATCGGTGGAAGGAAGACCACCAGCAAGGCAATCGCCAGAACACACCAAACCGGTGGGAAGCTAGGCGCAGGCTTGTTCACTCATCGAAACGAATTTCAGAGAATATGAAAAAAATCATCCACGCATTTATACAGTCTTTCTCAAAAATTCTTGCCTCACGCTGAACCGCCCGTCAGCTTAGCCACGTCACACCACGTATGATAATGCATTGGTGATGAAGGGCGGCTTAGCAGACGGGCGGTGAAGCGTAAGGCAAGTATTTTTGAGAAGGAATGTAGGTGAACCGCATCATAATGAAGGCGTATCTGTGCTTGTATTAGTGTGGGAGTCGATCGGTTTTGCCAGAACTGAAAGTTAAGAGTTCCTCATGTTGAATGAAATGAGTACATCTGTGAGAGATACGGTGCTGCCCATTTTGTGATGAATCCAAATCGAAAAGAAAAAGAAGAAAGAAAGTCGCCAACAAATAATGAGCGGACACGATTTTTGGGTGGTCGTGGTTGATGATTTCAAACTCTGTCACTCTGTTGCGGAGGTGCCCGGTAATTCTGTACCTGTTCAATCCCGAAATCTCCTTTACAATGAGTGAGTTACTGGATCGCGAATATTTCCTTTTTTTCAACCCCAAGACAACCATGATTGTGATCGCAAGTTGTTCCTTGACGTGTGGGTGATATTCGTGCAAGGGATGGATGTTTCATATACTACAGTTTCAAAGGTTCGACCTCAATCAACATGGTAAGTACGGTGTGGAAGTGAACACCACACGACCTGACTGACGACAAGCGTCTTACCTGCTGTGACATCCTTTCTAACTCATTTTTTGGCTTCAAAAATGACCCTTTTCTTGACCATGTAGGTACTGTAGATGGAGCTCGGTTTCTGTACGATATCACGAAGCGCCATTATGCATGGGTGAAGACATTCTCCCACCTCTAAGCTTTCCTAAAGAAGATCTTCGCCCTAGAGAAGTTGTGATAGGAGTTTGGTGGTGCTGTAAGGGTGTGAACCACCGCAGCTTTCTCCAATCTCGTCAGTCATTCTCAACAGAATCCTTAATTACCCGCGAAAGGACCCCCGCAACACGGGAGTTTGGTTGACTTTTTGCACATCTTCTTCTTCGTCCTCGTCCGATCAAGCCGACGTATGCGACTGCTAAGTATTAGGTTCGTCCAAAAGTTTTTGCACCAACATACTTTTTAGTATCCAAAATTTCATAGGCTTTGATTCAAAATGCCACTACATGTGAACTGTAGGGTACACCTGACTGCAGCCGTACAACAATCGTCGAGCACCTTCAAGCGCTGGTAACGGAAAACTGAGGTCAGCATGTGTCCCCTACGAAATGAGTGCCTTGCATGACTGAGTGTGTGTCAGTCTTTGCTGCCGCATCCATACAGGAGGAACTTTCTCCGCCAACTCATTACTGGATATGAGAGATGAGTGCAATGGGGTAACAAAACACGAGAGAAAAGTTGACTCCCTCATGGCGAACCACCTCCAAAACAGCCGAAAAGAGAACTACAGGAAGGAAGGTTTTTTGGTGTTGTTGGTGGAATTCCGAGGGTATGCTGTATCGAGAACTTAGAGATTTCTTCAATTTCGCACATGGGATTTCTAAGAATTCAGAACAGATGAGCAGAAGCTTTTGTTAGGGTACCATGTGGACACATGCGAAATCTGTAATGGATTAAAAAAGAAGCAGAGAAATGCAGCTCAAAGTTTAACATTTTTCTGCATTTGGGGCGAATTTTAAGGAAAACTAGGCCGCGCTCAGCGGATTTGTGATAAGATTGTAATCAGATACCACATGTAAGTTAGCAAATATGTGAATGTTCGGAGCAGGTCCCCTACGAAGCTCATTGTTGGCATTGAAAAACCAGGAAAACTAAGTGCATGACCGGGTTGAATCCGTGCCGCGGCCTGTAGCGCGCGATGTTAGTCATTTTTCAAACGCAACCTCATCTGGTATGTGGTGAGGGGTTTTTCCTATCGAATCGTGTACTACAATCCTATATTCCTTAGCTACTTCACCCACACAAACATCCGAATTTCGGACTGCTCATCGATTTTTTCAGTGTTGGTTGAAAACGTTTTTCAAAAGCGGCTTTATCTTCTTTATCTTTATTCTTTATCTTCTTATTCGTCTCGTAAATAATTATACGACTCGAAGCTGGATGTTACGTGGGAGGCTCAGGCGCCCGGTAGGTGAGCACAACGGGAATGTTCACCTGCTGTCTCCGTGTCTCCGCTTTCAGCGCACTATTCCGCAAGACGGGGTGAGCACGCCCGTTGTAGCATGCTCATTTTAAACAAGCCTGGAAAATTGATTAAGTTTTTGAAAATGAGAAAGTTTCCAAAAGTTAGCTGTGTGAATCGCGAACGAATATAGATTTCAGTATTCCACAGGGGAAACGTTCCCGTATTACCAGACAAAGTCGCATTTGAGAAATGATCAACGCCGCGCGTGACAGGCCGTGGCATGGACCCAATCTTGCAGTGCACCTAATTTTTCAGATTTTTCGACGCAAATTGTGAGCTTCGTGAAGGACCAGCGCCTGACTTATCAGTTGTTCCTAATTACCACAAGCATCATGCATGAGCGGTGCACATTCTAATCCTCCAGGAATTTGGTCTCATGAGCTAAAAAAAAAAAAAAAGCTTCTTCTACAATGGAGTCTACTTCTCTGCTTTCCTTCAAATACGGTACCAATTTCGCATAAGTTTACAAAGTACTCTTTCCCCTGTGTTTTACTGTTGGCAAGCTTCTGCTAGCCTTTTCTGAACTTCGAAAGATTTCTTCTGCAGAATCCATGGAATCTCCAACGTTCAAAATGACAAAACTGCTGTACAATGTAGGTGGAATTCCTGCTTAGCCAACAAGAACTAAGGCTCCGAAGTTCACATGTACATTGAGAGCTTTACGACGCTCCCTAGAAATCGAACATAATACGTGGCAGTTAAGCGATAGATCAAAACCTTTATGGTGCTATACAGGTACATCTTGCACTTGATGCTATTCCTTCATATGCATACCGATCAAAGTGATACACTTCATATCCATCGAGGCCAAACGCACGATGAGTTCCTGGAAGAACGGAACTTCAATATAATTCAACGTCAATGGTGGTGGCCCATCCGCGGCCTCGAGAAAGACACCGCGCAACCGCACCGCTGGCGCCATAGCCGATGTGTTCTGCTGTTGTTATGCTATTTCTAGCAGCTCTTCTACCCTTTTCGAAGAAATTTGACGGAATCGGGAAGAAAAGCGTCCAGGATAGCATTCTGGTGGCGGACGACACCGATATCGGTGCGCGCGGCGCGATTGCGCAGCGTCCTTTTCGAGGCCGCGGATGGGCCACCATCATTGACGTCCACTATATGTGTATGCGCAGCACAGTAATTTGTGGGGGTCTCCTCCAGAGGAAGCAGTAAAGTGGAGTTATTACGAAAGTGAAATAAATTGTCACAAATGGAGTCAGAAAATGATATTAGGTTGTCGCAAAAGTTTCCCGCCACTCACTTTCGTGTATTGCCAGCATTTTCGGGATTGCTCCGGAACTTTCTGTCTGAAACATATACTATCTGTTCCAAAAATTAGAACAATTCAATGTTTTGTGTACAGCTACGCAAGACACGTCAAATCTTGGAATTTGAGCGCTATCGGTAACTGGAAACGTGCCTAAACATGTCTCGCCTATAACAACTGGTAAGACCTACCCCATCTTGGAAGCCTGCCAAGTGGCAAGATTGGTGAAAAAGACAGTATGAAGGTCGGTCAGTAGCCTACCTCTACGTATTTTGTCCTACCATTCCGATGCGATTATGGCCAAAAAATCGTCATTGACTACGAGCATGTTCTGCTGTTCCAGCTTTGCGAGCTCAGAAAACACAGCAACGAAAACGGTGCTCCAAGAGACATATGTCTTATAGATCTCACCTCTACCTCTTAGTATACATTGAAGATCTAGTTCAGCAAGTTAAGAGACGCCGGCTTGCACTTAAGACAGATCACCATCCGTCCGATAAGGTGAAGTGAATTACG
The DNA here is from genome assembly GCA_000816745.1 of Ancylostoma duodenale. Lineage (NCBI taxonomy): Eukaryota > Metazoa > Nematoda > Chromadorea > Rhabditida > Ancylostomatidae > Ancylostoma > Ancylostoma duodenale. Next base: position 11,565 of record KN728772.1, read on the forward strand.
AGCGCTTCCTGCAACTGTTCGGAGAGAATGCATGGTGTGCACCGACGAGCTGGTAGAGGAACCTCACGGCTATCAGGCTTCAATAGCTTTTCATCTACATCGCTTCGGAGAGAAAAGGAAATATGACGCATGTGTTCATTATGGTCTGAGCCGCCACCAGCTTCAAGTGTGTTTGGTGCATGCTTTAACTTTCTAGCTTTTTAGAGAATTTTGCTGACAGTTCTAAACTTGGTCATTGGTGACGAGAAATGGGCTCCTTATGTAAATCACATTTGAAAATGTGGGTGGCTCGGACGTCGGCAGGCCTGGATTCCATCGCCAAAACGAGAGTTACCTCGTTACCTCCATAGAAGGCAATGCTCCATGTTTGGTGGAATTGAGAAGGAACCACTCAGTGGAAGCTGCTGCCAACAAACCTTTCTGTTGCCGCAGGAGTTCCTGTCAATAATGGTGGCACACATACAGCGTAATTGTCAGTTGTATTGAAGAAGGAAAATTAATTCCAAAAAGAACGCTGAAAATGGCGGGAAACTGTCGCGAAACCTAATATTTCAATTGGTTGAAATACGTACTACGGTTCGTACTGGTTCGGTATAATTCATCTTAGAGTACCCCAGGAGTTTGCCATTTCAAAGCGACAGTCCAAGGAATCAAAATAATCTGACTGTTAAGAGTGATAACAGTTATGGGAACAATACGTATCGATTGCCACGTTGCATCGCTTTGGATCGTTTTGAAAAACAACTCATCGCATGCCCTCGCCTGTGCTTCTCGAAGATATGCTCAAAATGGAAAGCGGTGACGGGAGTGAAAACGATGACTATCGATCGCCACGTCAAATCGTGCTCATCCGCTGCCGCCCTTTGCCTGCATCGCCTCCTCCATGTGGTCAACGATGGCAGTCGTGGCGATCTAGACCATTACAAGAGAATTCCAGGGATACTTCTGAATCTACACTGAGATCCTCGAAAAACTACTCTGATAACTGTGCAGCTCGAACGCCGCCCGAACGCCGTAATGGTTCGGTTAGAAACGCTAGCAGCAACGGTTGACAGTTGCTGCCATCCTCCCCTCCATTGCTGCTCAAGCCTTCGTTCTTTCAGCAGCAATGGAGGGGAGGATGGCAGTAATAGAGGGGAAGGCAGCTACTGTCAACCGTTGCTGCTAGCGTTTCTAACCGAACCATTACGGCGTTCGGGCTGCGTTCATGGTGCACAGTTATCAGAGTAAGCACAGCATACGTGGATGGTTAAAGCCTGTTAAAGGACTCGCCAGAGGTTTAGTTAGTTTCTCAAGGTCGAGAGTGCGTGCTGATACGTATTCAGTTCCAAAACGCGCGATTACCAGAGATCAAACCTCCCCAAGTGATGTTTTTGTTTCTATAAAGATCCCTAGAACAAAGATTTCCGTGGGGTCTACTCCTGAACACATCCCAGAATGGGTCTAGTTTTGCAAACTGTTTATACTCAACGCGAATTCCTTCTGCGTCTACTGTGGGCTCGTCAGCGGAACTCGAAATTTCAGTTTAATGACTTAAATGACTCATTTGCCAGTTGTAAAAAATATGTAGCAAATGCTCTAAAAATATGCAAAGAACACTAACCTGTTTGATTCCGCAAATCCCACAATTCCAACAGACAGCCAGTTCTAACTATAGCCGCCACAGGAGCATTATCCCACTGCAAGGATGAAATGAACAAAATGTCTGAATAAACCTCCTAGCGCATGACCCACCATTGCACCAAGTATTCCATTGCCATTTACTCTTATTCGGAGGGCATGATCCGGATTGCAGTCAGGCGTTGAGAACAGTACTGAACAGCATCGAGTGCAGTCCAAGAGCTGCTCACTCTCACAGTTCGGCGTCGTGCTTCTCACCAGAACAGATATGACAAAACATCGCACCAACGTCTGCATCACAAGATGTGCGCCGCACTCATTTGAATTCTGGAATGCATGAATTTATGTCCCATCGAAGCACAACGAACAATCCATTCAATAACAAAGAAACGAAAATAAAGGAATTTCCCATCAATTAACCTAAGAGAGCGTGAGCAAAACGATGAAACAAATGCTGTGAAAGGCCAACACAACAAGTGACTTGATTCAAAGAAGGATAAAGAAGGACGAAACATACGCGGAAAATTCGTTCAATTTGTGGTGATCTGCAGATTGCGACGCAAACGGGGAAGGACGTGTGACAAGGAAAGTAGCAAAGCTCACTTGCGTGTCACGTAGAAACTATAATGTTTGGAACGGAACAGAACATACGTTTGGTAAATCATGAATTGCCTGTTTTGACCCTTACATTGCACTGGCAAGAGATTTCCAAAAAAGTTTGATAGAACTGCTTGGATGAGGTACTTGAGAAGGAATTCGCATAAATGCGAAGACAAAAATCCCCGCTCTTATGTTCTAGGCAATCCCATATTTTTGTCGCATTCACTGCACTCACTGATCAAAATTTTATAGATCTATACAACAAAAAAAAAAACTATGCTGTGTTTGCAGATCCTCCTGCTTCACGAGAAATGCGTGGGTTTTTCTCAGTCTATTCTCTTCATCTAAAATCCTTCAAGACTAAACAAATGCTGAAGCTGGTACTTCGTGAACATCGCCACAGGAAATCATTAGAAATTTAGAGGAAACTTCATAGAATTGAAACATGAACGAAAGCACTAATTACATTACGAAGGTTACAAGGGAAAGACAACGAGTCACGACTGTTTTGATCGTTAACAAGGCGCAGGCGGCGAAGGTGATTTATTGGCGTTGATAGGCAACAACTGATGAATGCTGGAGTGAAGATGAATTCTTCGCCGTCCGTTGCGCTCGGCATCGAGATCCTCGGCTTGTGTGCACTTCCATAAACAACTTATCTTTTATGCTACATCAGTGCTTATTGCTCTCTGAAGTTCGTCTTCTAATCAATTTTTGCTGAGAATAATCGATGTTCTTGGAAACTACTCCGTGTTTAGAGTGGACCTCTTGGAATAGTTTGGTAAGGCTCCCACACAAAACAAAATCCAATGAAACAACCCAAAGAATATGTTCCATTGAACTCGCTATGAATTAAAAAAAACCAGTTTTTCAATTTTGGAAAAATCCTTCCGTGACTGAAAACCTGAATTTTTGAAACGGTGTATCTACGGAGAATTTTTACTTTTCTCAAGTTTATTTGCTTTAGAACAAAGTGCACTGGTTTGCTTCAAGCTCATCTACGTCACCGTGGTAGAATACAAAAGGAAAACAGATCTTCTGGTCTATAATAAATGCAAAATGCGTTATAGATATCAATAAAGATGTCAACACCGCACAAGGACTCACACTTCCTGACAACATTTCATCACGTTGAAGTCGAAGACATCGATAAGGATGTACATGAAGCAATCACTCACAGAGGATGGAGATGGAGTCGTTTCATTTCTCTGCAGTATTCATCTTTTTTTTTGCTCTAATTGTCACTTAATAGCGCTAAATGTAAGATACCGTTTAGTCACACGAATTTCCTGGAAAATTGCGATACAGCCAAATAACCAGAGCAAACCTTGAGAGCAAGATTTCGATGCACACTGCTTGCACAGATTCAGCCTAATTTTTGACAATTTCGGAGAAATACAGCAAAAAAGTTTATCCAAATAGAGGTTCAAGGTGAGATAGAGTATTATAACTTCTTGTTAATTTTAATAAGAAAATGAGCACGCAAAATCCATATAAGATCGCCCTTGATAAAAGCAGAGTTCGAGGCACAAGTTGTTTGAATGAGAAAACCGAGGCCCACATTTCGAGAATCGCAGTTGGCTCATACACGAATCTACGTATTTATCGAATTCCGCAGCCATGTAGCCGGAATGTACGTAGAAAAAAACAGAACATGAACTGAGTTAGAAAGGAAACAGTGAGTGATAGCCGTAGTTGCACAGGTAGAAGTCAAGCAGGCGGCACAAAAAAATGTATTTACCTATTCCCACATGCATCTAGTAGTTCGGGGTGTCAACCCTGTTTGACAGAACAAGTGCAAGCTAGAATTGAATACTAGTAATGTGGACCTAACATAAGCTCAGAAAAGGCACATAGCTTTCGAAACTGCCGTTCACATCAACCAGCAAGATGCCCTCACTCCTGACGGAGTCATGTGAGCAATGCCGGCAGTTCTACAAACGGATATACTGGTTCACCCCACGCAACTGGCATGCTGAACGACGGCTTCTACCAGCTAGAGGCCGGCTGGAACATTTCAAAGCTGGGCAGATTCATAACGTCATCGCACTTGCTGGAGCCAGAGGGTAACCCCGTCCCAACAATTACGTTAAACAAGCGGAGAGCCTGACTTCCACCCGCCTGTTCACAAACTCCTATCTCTACTAACCCAGATAGGGTTAAACAAACAATACCGAAAGATGGAAAATAGTCTGATCTGCACAAAAGCCAGCTAAAATGCGAGCTGAAATGCGAAACCAGCAAATGCTCTCATGGGCGCAAACCTGGCACATAAAAGTTAAAGCATCGAAAAGCCACGTTATGATCTTGGTTGGTAAGAATGACGATTTTGACTATGGCATTCCTCTTAGAAAGAAGGACTCAGGTCGAGACCTAGGAGTTCTTGTTGACTGCTCCCTTAAGTACTCTCAGCATATCGATGACTAGACGGTGTACCCGGCTTTGCTCGGGTCCTCTATTTCTCCCGGCTATTTGAAGCTAATGCCACCATTAGTTGAGCCAAAAGAATCCTATCTAGATATTCATCATTTGGTGGTTAGCTTAAGTGACACTTCTTCATCCGCTCCCCTCCCTCCAAAAATAAGGTAAAGTTGCTTTGCTTCTAAATTCTTCTAAAATGCTTGCCATATTCAGGTTGAACGTTTCGGAAAATCCCAGAAGACACGGTTTCACCGACCCTTGAGCAAGAATATTGAAAAATCAATAAAATTGATAAGTCGATATTTCATTCACAACGATTATAATATTCGTGTTCAGCGTATTTACATGCCCCAGTAGCCATGTCTTCACCGTCCCAGGGGCAAAATTAGCGAAAAATCAATAAAATCGATAAATCGATAGTGTCATGCAAAACGGTTGTCATATTCGTGTTGAGCGAACTTACGTACCCCAGTGGGCATGTCTTCACCGCGCTCGGGGCAAAAATAGCGAAAAATCAATAAAATCGATATAAACGATAAACCGATCGATAATTCCAGGTGCAAAGTAGCCTAAAACCTGCGCCGGCCCTTAAGGTACATGTGTGCAAAGTTTGGCTCCGATCGGCTAACCCTCCGCGATTTCTATTCGTTACATACATACATACACACACATACACACACACATAGAGACTTTCATTTTTATATATATACAGATTTGGCAATTAAGGCTAGACGTGTGATGCACTCCATATTGAGGAACCTACATACATCGGATATGAGTATTTTGTTAAAAATGTACAAGACATACATCTTACCTGTGCTTGAGTATTGCAGTCAATTATGGAATCCATTTCCATAATTGACGATGTCCAAATGCTTGTAAAAATACAAAAACATTTACTAGACATGTGTTTTACCGAGCCTTCCCGAATAAAGACTACCCACAAGCACTGCGTGCCTATAAATCAAGGTTACAGATCTTAGGCCTTAAAAGCTTGTACAGGGTGACAACAAAGTGGCCAAATATAATGAATTGTAAGACTGGGGTCAGATAGGCTAGCAGTCTGGAAATTTATGTGGGCTATGAGAAATTCATGGGCTTTGAGAATCCGCTCTTGGATTTTGGATATCTCTTCTGGCTTCTCCGTAGGGTCGGCAAAACCGTTGGCTACTGCAACGCACGAAGGCCGCAAGTTGGTCGACCATTTACGGTCCTGTTTGCTCGTTAGGTCCACACCAAGGAAGCTGGTATTTTAGCGAAAGTTAGCTGATATTCTGTGCTTTAGGGACTGCACTTCACAGATCCAGAGATCTCCGTTTCAGTGAGCACGACAATTATTAGGCAAATATGATAGATTGGCGAAATCAAGAACTGAAGGGTCTGAACCAACTTTGTGTTGATTTTTCTTTTGAAACTTGATGGAAAGCTTTTGTCAAAACATTCTAGTGTGAAAAAGTGGTGGTGACAGTCTATTCACCACTTCCGGCCAATAAAACAAGTTTACACCCGGATTTCCCTAGGATAGAAAGCTTCTACCTTCTTTAATATATAGCAGAAAATTGATGATTCCAAGAGCCAATAAGAAGAAGTTCCTGGAAAAGATCTCATCGAGACTCTACTTGCGGCCATTTCCTTCTCCACCTTGTTTCATGTTTGCAGATCATACAAGGTTCAAATAGAGCTATGGGTTATGAAATTTTGCATGTGCGTTCGAGGCAATTGGGTAGTCAACGCCAATACAAAGTCATGGGTTTACTGACAAAGCGCAAGAAATAATTGCTATAAAGCCTTTGGCCAAAGACTTTGTTGTCACCCTGTATAAGAGAGCGCAAGCGGATCTTATCATGGGTTTTAAAATCCTTCGAGGTGAGGTACGTTTAAAACCATCGAATTTCTGGGTTTTTAGACCAGTACGCGATCTCAGGTTCAGTTTTAATTTAATCCCTTCCAGGTCTGGTAAAAGGTACAACAATTTGCAGCAGAACTATTTTGCATATCGAGCTTCACAGTTCATAAACAAGCTTCCGCCCCCAATCAGCAGCTTCAAAAGACTCAAAAACGCTGAAGAAACGTCTACGGAACGTGGATTTACTGGACCTTCTAAGCAGGGAGGTTGTAGCATGAGTAAAACGCGTAGTTTAGCATTACCTCTCAAGTTAAGTCGCTTTTAGCTGGTTTTTGTGCAGGTCAGAATACTTTCCATCTTTCGGTATTGTTTCTCTAATCCCCCTATCTGGGTTAGTGGAGATAGGAGTTTGTGAACAGGCGGGTGGAAGTCAGGCTTTCCGCGTATTTACTTTTTCAGGAACAATGACACGCAGAATCGCACAGAGCTTAAATGCTGGGGAAAGTTCCCTCTCCGTCAACGAGAAAATGTGAGCGGGAGAAAACTCGGGGAAATAGCCGCGTCCTTCCCTAAGCCGGTTTCCAACTGTTCTCCTGGGAATAACAGCCTGAAAACCTTTTACTGATTTTTCCGAACAGAGTAACACGCAGAATCGCACAGAGCTTAAATGCTGGGGAAAGTTCCCTCTCCGTCAACGAGAAAATGTGAGCGGGAGAAAACTCGGGAAAATAGCCGCGTCCTTCTCTAAGCCGGTTTCC
>KN728778.1:0-17189 GCA_000816745.1 Ancylostoma duodenale
GTCAGCCACAGGCCTGGCACCTTCAGATCAACTTCAACTAAAGAAAAAAAAATGAAAGAAAAACACTCATATGGGCCAAAAATCTGACGAGCGAAGGGGACCGCTGCCGCAAAAGGGCCGCGCACGCGTCGCATGCTGGGCGCTCTCGAAAATTTTCCGCCGATTGCGCGTAAGGACTATAGATATTAGTGTCTCAATGAGTGTCCTCTGTCGTAAAACGCTGAATGGGTCGGAGATTGTTCTTTTTTTTCAACGTTCTTTTTAGCTCTGTGTTCTGTTCTTCCTTCGATGATTACGATAGGGGAGACGGTGGTAATTGGCGAAAGAAGACTCGTGAGGGTAAATTTTACCATCCTGGTAAGTTCCGTTCCGATGACTATGTACATGTACGAGTGATACTTTTCTTGCTATAGGGTGGTCCAAGCGTCATAAAATGATCTGGTTTTATGTTGTTTTGAAGGCATTTGGCTTCTTTTCAGAGCAAACTGTAGATTTCTGTGCACGTACGCTTATAATCGCAGGTTCTACTCTACATTCGAATGCGAACACTTTCAGCGACTACTCGGCAATCTTGCCTTCTTTGGTCCATTGTGATCTGAGCATGTGATCGACTGGAATGTGGACGTACACATTCCACGAATGGAAAACATGTCGGCATTTTGGCTGTATTCCCAGCGTGGAGCGATGACGACTAGTTGTGTCATCGCTCGTCGCTTGAATACAACATTTTTCCCGCACGTGATGGAAAAGAGATTAAACAGTAGTGAACTTGTACACAACGGCTCCGCAACAAAAGCGATATCAAAGGTTTCAGTTTTTTGGGAAGGAATATAATATCTGCTCTGTTTTTCAATGCATTCTGGTGGAAGAAACAGATCAGATATCCAATGTGAACTCTTCCTTTACGAGGGCAAAAATAGATGTCTCTTACACCGTTGTTAGCAAAGTTGTTATTGCCAGTTATGGCCTCGATCGCAATTCACTTCATTAACTATTCCATTACTCTATAAAGGACAAAATGTGGGTAAGACTTTTCAAGAAAAGCAAGATAACGGTAAGAAGTCATTCAAACGTCCGTTGTGTAAAGGCAAAATTCCCGCTTTTTCTCTGAGACAGTGGTGATCGCAGAAATAGGTTAGAAAGTTTATAAAAATTATAAAAAATTTGTATGGGCTTAATTTAAATGTTTTTCTTTCATTGTTTTGAATAGTTCGATTTTAATTTATTTCTGATTATTCGATAATTTTCTTTTGTGAGCCTGCTCCATCTAAGGCTGAAACCCCCTTTTTTCCTCCCACGTTACACTTTTCCAAGGCCACCGTCTGCGATTGCTGTGAACTGAGGCTATGGTGCCTAGGTGATTTGCATAATTTCAGTGCATCAAACAGTAGATGCAACTTTTTGACTGATGCTGATGAGTATGAGATGATGAGCGTAGATTGAACCCTAGATTCGAACCATTATTATGTCTGAGTTGCTAGACTCCAGAATAGTGGATAACTTAAGTAGACAAGCTGACTTGCAGTTGTTCCCTGTTCTACATGATTTTATACTAGTACACCAGCGGGCGCATTAAAAAATAACTCTACCCTTGTGACCCAGTGGGTGAGCCTCAAAGATCAATCACTTGCAAGGCATGTTTTCATAACAAACAAGGAAGAACGGAACGTGGCGGAAACCCGTGAAGCACCTAAGACACTCAAAAATACAAAATACAGGGTGGCCGAAAATTACCCATTCACCAACCTTGAATCGAATGGATTTCTGTGCAAGGACACAGTTCTAGCGAACACATTTCAGATATTAGATTGCCCTTATGGAGGCAGTACAGTTGCAGTGGCTTAAAAATTCCTGCACCTGTTCTCCAGAGTTAAGGACTTCTGAACATAATCTTTTTTGTTTTTATTAGACACTGAGTATAGTACTAGTTCATACCGTTTTTAGATACATCGAACTTTCTAGCCTGGTTAATGTTGTAGTGAAGGATCTGCTCAGTTCACATCAAAAATTTGGACACACAAAACAGAATGTTGGTTTTGCCCGCAAGAATCGCGCATTCGCGTCATTTAGCTTCCGAGCGCATGTATCCCCGCTGATAGAGATAATTCCGAAAACTTCTCAACAATTACAAATTAGCAAAGGGTCTACGAACTGTCCTTGGAATCTGTACTGAGAATAACTCACTGTAATGTCATAACGTCAAAGTATTAATGCACGGGTAATTCTTGTCCACGCTGTATAATTATCTAACAAAAATTTTCCTTAGAACACTTAACAGTAATCTTCCAAACGTTAGAATTCTCCCGATCACCCTATTTATTGTGCTCAAAATATGCTCGCAAGGTTAGCATAAGGTGTCTCGGAGAGCTTACCTCCGTGTCCAACGTCCAGATACCATGATGGCGATTGCAGATGAATGGTATCACTGTGGAGAGGGCTCCTGCAGAAACTGAGGTATTCCGGCAGATTCCTGCCATCACGAAATCGTCCTAAAAATACGCACTTAAGTACTGTCGATTGAGAAATGTGTGAACCACTTACTTTCAGGTGAACTCGGACTATTTTGTAGAGGTTTTGCTCCACGCATTCTGACCGACATTCTGAAAAGAGAATCTCAGAGATGCAACGCAATTGGGGTGTACGCAGTACCCGAAACAGAAATAACCAACCTCCTACAGCTCCAGCGCTAACTACGCCAATCCATGAGGCAACCATGAATAGTACAGCAATCATCTGGAAAGGAAGATTCAGACGTGCGCGGTATTTGACGAACCAGGTTGTTGTGAGGCGTGAGGTCACAAACACTGACGTCCTGTCTCGATGGGCGGTTGTAATGCTCGTAGACCATGTACACTGGGTCAACACAGTTAAGAAAGGCCAAAAATCATGGGGCATCAGAGAGCGACATCTCTGTACTGGTTGCGGGGTTTGTACTTTTCCGGGAATCACTGTTCGAAAAAGCAATTGAAGCTTTCGCCCTATGATACCGTTCACTGCTTGGTTTGCACATAATTATCTGTGCCAGGTTTCACAAGTTGCTGAGCTTTCTGGGCTACTAAGCAGGGGTGCATTGGCAGCAGGGAAATTTCGAAACCACGAAGGGGAAGATCAAAATGTGAAACATTAGCAGGCCATGAGATTCATTTTTATAGGAAGGGCTTAGTCTTTAGGAAAAGTTAGCCAGGTTCGCAAAATGATTATTGTCCAAATTTTTTGCGAGTGATAATGCATGCTGTAACGGGATCGAATAATATCATCTAAAGACCTTCATATCGAGTGAATGAAGATCATTCTCACAAAGAAAAGGAAGCAAGTTTGAAATCTATACAAAAAAATGAGTGAAAAAAAAACGCCTGCTAGTCATGCAGTAACCTAGCAATAACGGACGCGCCGTATCTCCAGTGAAACTTTGGGAAGATTCATGGAATATTAAGGGATCAAAGCAGCTGTGAGAGCAAGGGATAACCTAAAACACTCATATGTATTGTTCTCACGGCTTTCAAACTATCCTTGTTGAATATACGCATGCGCTCAGCGCTTTATAGAAAGGTGACCTCGTTCACAGTAACACTCACAGGTTGTGCGTATGCATGTAAATGGAAGAAACTGACTGATCTTATGTAACCTCAAGTAAAGAAGTGTAGACGAAGACATGATCAAACAATAGGTCCAAATGAAATTGACTGATTCTGACTAAATACAACAAGCTATAGGTCCGTTGAAAGGCAAACAGTATGGCCTCTATAGAGAAAGGAATAGTTTTCGTGCTTGACCGGTTTCGGGGCTCGAAGTAGACCGGAAGTGCGACATCCACGGCGCCCCGGGCGTAGTACTTGTTCAATTACAACCGAAAACTGAAATGAGCAGAATGCTGTGTACAACCAGTGACTTAAGAATAAATTTTATTCTCTGAAATTTCTTTTCGGTTGAGGTCTGTTTGAGTCCACCTCTTTACTCAAGCCTAAAGAAAGTGGAAGAGATCAGAATGATGTGAATGAAATTTGAAGGCAGATGAAGAACAAGTATCATTCTTCTCTCATTTTACTTTTCGCTCTCTTTAGGATTTGTTTATAAGTACTAATGATCAAAATTGCTGCTGTGATTCTATTGGTCACGCACAACTCTTCATTAGAAGTGGCAGCCACACAACAGACTTGAACATTCTCCACTACGTAGTTGTCTGTAAAGAAGGCGGCGATTTTTTACACTTGTTTTTTCTAAGTACGTGTCTAAAAAGTTCTCTGAGAACTCTGTTGTACACAGGTAAACTCTGTGAAATGAGAAAAGTCAATATTTTGAATCACAGTAGCTGCAGGGAATCCAAAAAAAACACCAGAATATTGAAACCACCGGAGGTCTTCCGAAAAATTCCAGAGTATGAAAAATTTTTTCCCATTTTTCCCGAGTTTTCTTCCGAATTGAGACAGTTTTTCCCGATTTCCAAGTTAAAAGATGAAAGAGGGAAATTCACTGGAATACCAGATCTCCCACCTCTCTGAATGCGACTATTTCATACTGTAGATTATTTCGCTTTTTTGCTTGCAAATGTCAGACTCAACAGTGTTTTAGCGTCAAGCACACGTACGAAAATGAGTGGATTCAGAACGTAGGCCTGAATTTGCCCGGCTTTGTATTATATAATATATCTTCGATGTGCTTCATTGCGGTTCTGTTCGTTTGCAAAGTCGAGACATGAAACGTGCCAGTTGGAAGTACCATAAAAAACATTTCAGTCATATGACTTTAATTTGAAAAACTAAACTGCTTTCAATGTTTCACACCAAAAAACGCTGAAATTGAAGTAAAAACCAAGGAATCCATTTCATTGCTGTCGCGTACCGTGCAATTTGTCACTTTTGTTTCTATTCTCTCTAATTTTGGCGTATTCATTCTGCAAGAAATGCCGTATAAAAGGAATCCCCTGGATTTTCTCAACTGAAATGCTTCATGCGAATAGTGGAAGTTAGTCAACAGTGAGCGTACAGCGGTGAAAATACGAAAAAGAAACGTCCATGGTAAAATGCCGACTGAGTGTTGAGTTGGGAAAAAATGTAATGAAGCGAAACTACTGTGAACACTCTAGCTGAAGAATGCTATCAATTCCGAATACCAGTTTTATGAGAGTTGTGCCGATGACGTGACAAGGAAACGGGTGGCAAGTGGGAAACTGCTAGGAACGGTTGCTGCACGTGAAGCTGCTGTATTGTGCTAGTCTTTCGTTCAATTCCTCTTACACTGCATGTGTCCTGTTCTGCTAGCCTCTTAGTTTTCAAAGTGGTCTCTTAGGATTAGAAGTAACAAGGACCGGTTTTGTACGTTATACATAAGGGGACGATGGTCCAGCGATATACAAGATTATGCAATTGATTCTTTCATCTCTCTGTCATTTGGCGTATTATGGTTACCGTTCTCTGGCAGCGATTTTTTATGGGCAGGGAATCTGCCAAAATGCTGGAAACGAGGCACGCCTGAAGATATGTATGTAGTTCAGAAGTGTTGGAAATAATTTTTGATCGGAATTTCCCAGGGGTGTAGTAAGGACTGCTGACTGTATTTCGATGCACCAGCCTTCATCGCTGCTAAAGTAATCGACCTTCTGCCCATTTGATGCAAAATGTTCATTCAGCATTCACGAGCGGCGCTTAAAATAATAAAAAAAACTAACTAAATCTAAACGAAAACATCGTGGTGAAGCCACACTAGAATTCTAGGCCGCGCAGGTGGAATGAAGTATAATGTATTCACTTTGTGTAGAGACATATGCTGAGAATCGGAGCCAAGTGCCAAAGGAATCCAGGGAGAATTCTAGAGGCCAAGAGCCTAAGTACAGACTTCCTAATTGTGAACACGTCATTGAACACCGATACTCGCACAAATTTGTCTGAGTACAAACAGAGCAACTGGTCATGTGAGGAATATGTACGTACGTCATTGCTCCAAAAAAAATGCCAGAAGAAATCGCAATGAGTCATGCCATCATCAAAATTACAGCATGCTAATTTACCAGTTTGAATACCGGGAGAATATGTGAATGGACAAGCAACCGCAATTACATTTCTCATTTGCAGGAATTGTTCCAGGTGCTGGTCACGCTTCGTGCGTTTATCAAATATCTTTCGGTTTTCTACACAGTTTTGGAGAAATGGCGGTCTTCCGTCATTCGTACAAAACAGAAAACAATGGCTATAATTCAATTCTTTCCAGCAGGGCCTTCTGATTGCAGGCATACATATGAACAATGACAAATGATAGCTGCACGCATGCCACATAGGAGACCCTACAGATCCCATTATTTTCCGGACAAGACAATTCATCGTTGATCTGAGTTGTGGATAAAGCTCAGAAGAAATCGTGCGCATCTCGCGAATCACGCTGGATTCTTCATTCCCAGATTCAAAACGGCACTCTCAGGTAGTAAATAAGTATCCGTAGACGCTTCAACTATTAGGTTGGTTCAAAAGAAACGGCGCGTTCTCGTGTTGCCTTTATTTTTTCCACAACTTTGATGAACGATAACCTCGGCAAACAGTGCATATAATCCCTTTGAATAGCAGGGAGCATTGCTAATTGTATGCATGAGCAGGTCCCTGAGGTCCTTCGTAAAGAACCAGGAAAACTGAGAAGCGAAAAACAAGAAGAATTCCGTCTTTAGGTCGACATGTTTGGCTATTTTTTCTCGCGAGATAAGGTTTCCGAAGCTGAGAAAAGTTACAGAAATATGACAATTTTTCTGGAAAATATGATGGCCACCCAAGCGTTCACCAGCAAAATCATCAAAATTTGAGCCAGTTTCGGAAGCAAATTTTGTTTGAAATTTGGAGCGCAGAAAATGAGCTTTTGAGCATCTATAGCTTCTCTATCTCTAGCGTTTTTCTAGCAGACAGCTTGCAACTTTTGGGGAAAATAACAGCAATGGGCATAGCTAAAGGAGCTCTTCCCAGAAAGCAACTTGAAGAGAATCACATACCCAGAATCCAAGAAATAACAAGGAAAATGCTTCAAGAAGTGCTCGTCTACGCTCATCCAGCAGCGAGGGCATTGCGCCTTAGCTCACATGTGAACTATGTAGGTACTGACGTCTTGACCTAATAAAAAGAAGGTGACTTGGACCATATTGCTCGTAGTGTTTGTTATAAAAAATCCCCGGAATTCAGAAAATTGAAAACGCGATTTTTGGGAGCTCTCAGTTGTTTAATGGCTCCCAACTCCAGCCTGCATCACTTATAGCAGAAAATAGCTATATGCACATTAAGCTACCGCATTATGTATATGTAGATTGGATCGAATAGCGTAAACAATGGAAACTATTGGATTCTAATACTCAATCCAAAAGATTTAGAAAATCTAGAAAAAAAAACGGGAAGAGAGAGTAGTACGACAATGGGTTAGCTGATCGAATAATTTATCAGATATGTTCGGTATTCGAATGCTACGTCTCGAGAGAGCCGGAGATTGAAATGCTCAGAAAAGGAAGGGCCCTCATTCTCTCTGAGATGAAGAAAATATGAGCCTTCGAGCATTTTGTTTCAGAATATTCTGTTTTATGAAGGGGGCCCCAAATTAACAATCTATTAAGTCGATCAAATTCATCCGATTTCTATCCGGTCATTACTCTTTTAACTCTAGAAGGAAGATGGCAAGTGCTACAATGACCCTTTCCGGAATCAGCGATTGTTGGAGTCAGTTTCTGAGATATTAAGTGAACTATTCGGTTATCATCCGGTCCTAAGAATGCCAGGTTTAGCTAGGAATGTCTGCGGAACATTATTGAATTAGATGGCATCTTTGATCGATGGAACAATTACCAACAAGGAAATTGGGTGAAATTGGTGGAGTCCAAAGAGCAACGCACGCAACTAAAACCTGATGTGGTGAGTTGTCGCATAATTCAGTTCTGAGCGCGAAATCAAAAAAGAAACACGTGGACGTCGTGTTTATCGGAGGAACCTTCGAGAAAAAAGGGGTGAGACCAGGTGTAGCATTGTGGCAAGTCATTTTCGACTGGTTTATTGATGTAATGCATCGCAACAGCAGCGAGGCATTCTTTTACGGGCCTAAAACCGTGTGATTCGGAACGGGTTGCCAAACAAAGGCAGACAGGCGAGGTGGGCTTGTTGAATCGTGCACTTCTAGTTGCGGCCAGAACCAGAGCGCGGAATCACCTTCCGGCTGCTGAATCCGCGGGTCATTGCTCTACTTTCGTTGCTCACTTATCATAATCCGCGAGATCACCGCAAAAGTTTTTTTCGTGATTTTGAAGACCCTCCACCGCTCTGGCCACTTATCCAAAGAATTTTGCCGCACAGTAGGTGAATGAAATGTCATTGATAAGTACATGATCAAAGAATACTTATAAACGTTCGTACTACGAGGATCGCTTCCCTTATGCGGGTCGCTCCTCCCGTCCTCAGAGCCGAAGTCCGTGAAAGCCAGGACGACGCCTATTCACTGCGTACAATGGCGACAATTACTGTCACTCCAAACTACTCCGAGCGCAGAGCCATTGCTTTGAAAGCAGTTACCTCGCAACCTCTCATACTTTGTGTTGTTTATGAGGGTAGGGTAATAAGTGTTCAAAATGACCACCGAAGAACTTTTTTTTCATAAATATTATAGGATTGCGTCATTTAGTTGAGGTTTACCTGGGAATGTATTATATTCAAGAAAAATTGGCTTCAATCAGAGGATTTTGTTCAGAGTCCGTGTCTTTGCAGTGAAGCAACTAGTTTATGTATATGTACCAGGACATGGATGAACACGAAATTCAGGCGGCCATTTCTAAACCGGAAGGAAAGTATAGTGAAATCCAGGAACATCAAGGAACGAGTCTGGAATATATTTAATTGCAAATGGGTAGTGAACCATACGCGCGACATCCAAAACTACTACCATGGTGGATGAAATTCGCAATGAGGACCCGCAGATATTGTACAAGATGGTCCGACACCATCGCGGAGCTACGCCTGCAGAGGCTCTGACCAAAAAGTTACCCTACGATCGTGATGCGATCTGCACAACCATAAGCAATCTACCACGTTAATCTTCAATTCGTTTTCCAAATTTCCTGTGCTCTTTTCTGAAATAAGCCACCTTTTCTTTTTTAACTCACTTGGAATACTGTATCTCATTCAAGTACAGCGTGAATTAGAGTAGGCCATCTTTACAGGTGGCTTAGTAACAAAGCTGTGATTCTTTGGCCAAAGACAGTATTTGTGCAAAAAAAGAGCTAGAGGTAGCAATTAAAGAGTAACAGAAAAGAGTAGTTAAGAAAAAGAAAGCGTTTTTACTCCGGGACAATGTACATATGTGCACTTTCAAATATAATTGATTACCAAAAACTAGCAGAAGATCAGTGGTTCAAAACTTTCCCACTCCTCTCCTTCTGTAATGACAGTCTCGAGCTACGAAAACGCATATTTGCCTTCGAAGCTTAAAATTCTCGTCCAGAAAGAGAATCCGACCGAGCGGAGAAAGGAACACAGGAAATCTGGAAAACGGACTGGAGATCAACGTCGTAGATTGCTTATAGAGGGTCCAGTTGATGGAACTTGCCTCTCCCCATTGAGAAAACACATATTCTATCTAATTGAAGCTGCACAGCAGATTATATGTACAGATGACATTGAAGGTGTAAGATTGGAAGATGTTACAGAAATTCGAGACCTAGGTTAAGCTATCAACAACAATCTTGGTTCTAAGCAACAGTAATACTTTCAACATAGAACATTTTTAGAATCCTAAAAACCAAAAACACGAATGTCTTCCCAGCTCATATGTAGAACATTCCTGTCTTCATCACGAAAAGACCACATCTGATAATAACTTGAGTTTCCGTCAAGATCACATATCTTAAATCCATTTAGTCATGTTATCTTCAGTATATCAAGGTCAGTTTCTTGGATAAGGATTTCTGATGCGGTGAATGATGCTTCGAAAAAGGCCTGGAACGAAATTCAACGGAGTTCCAAAAAGTAGTGAGAAAAACCCTAGACGACTTTTCGTAAGCAATAAAAAAGTTTATAAGCCTAAACCCTTGTTGACGACTGTCCCCTTGTGTACAAACATGTTTAAATTCGTTTGTTCAATGACATCATTTCGCTAAAAAATTGAGAATAATTCCGAACCGGTTCCATATTTTTTTTTATCACTCTGTAGAAAGCGTGTGAAACAAAACTACTCGTAATGTAGTCTAGAGGTGTTGATAGAAGAGATACATAGACTATTGCTCTGTCTCAAACGCGACAGCTAGGTAGAAACAACTTGGGTTGCCAATGCTCGAAAATAGAAGAACAAAACATGACTTATTGTTAATGATGTTGTTCAGACCTTTAATCGGCAAGGTTGACATTGATGCCATTAAATTCCTTGTGTTCACAGTTAATAGGTTGGTGCAAAAAAAAGGCGCGTTTTTGAGTTCACCTTATTTTTTTCATAACCTCAATGAACGGAAACCTCGTCGGACAATATAATTCCTGTGATTAGCATCATAGGAATTGTATGAGCAAGTCCTGACTCCTAGGCAGAAATCTCGGAAAAATGAGAAGCGAAGAACAAGTAAATTTTCGATCTCATTTCAGCAAGTTAGGCAAGTCTTTTCTTGTGGTATAGAGGTTTTGGGGCTAGGCTAGCTGCGCACCCACACGATCGATGCTTCGATCCCGCCCGAGGCCAACCAAGCCTTCCATCCCTCCGGGGTCGGAGAATTGGTACCAGAGGAGTCTGGGAGGATGAAGCACTGACTTGATACATCGGATGCCCCCCGTAAGTCACTGTACAGGGCACATACATACGCATTTAATGCCTCTACGATATCCAGATGAAGTCGAATGCGTGGCGCCTCGCTCGTGACGGGATTGATTAACGCCACCACTTTATCCTTTATAGAGGTTTTGGGAGGTTTGAAAAGCGGCAGAAATACTACAGTTTTCCTGGAGAATACGAAGGCAGTTTAGATGTTCCCCACCAGAATCATCAAAATTTAAGCCAGCTCTCCGAGGCAAATTTTGCAGACTCGGTAGCTAGAAGGCAGATCAGACCAAAGTTTTTTTTTCGCCCAAACAATATATACATGTCTTGACCATAGGCTAGAGACGCGCCAGTAGTTTTTTGTTTATTCCATCGCTGAAAGATAGTGTACTAAATATGTATGTCAACAGAATTAAAATATATACATATCTTGATCATAGACTAAAGACGCGCCAGTAGTTTTTTCTCTATGTGTATTTGTTCTCTTTGTATTGACAGATTCATCCTACTGTGCGGTCTCATCAAGTCTTCGAGATGTGTTTACACATCGAAATTAGTGCGTGTTTGTACTAGTTTGTACTGTACGCGTGACGTTGTCTCAAGCTTTGGAATAAATAAATAAATAAATAAATAAATAAATAAATAAATGACAATGTTTAATGCATATCCAACAACAATGAGGTGATAAACACCTTTGAAATTGCTCATCTTTGGAGTAACAGTGTTTGAACTGGAAATATGTAGAGGAGGGAGAGCAAGTGAGGCAGGCTGCTCAAGTGCCCTGATCACGTCGGGAACGGGATGTGCTCATTGGTCGAACCCTAAATAGAAGTATATAATTGGTGCGAAAATTCATTTCAAGTGTCTCCTACACAACTGAGTATTTCAATCAATAATTTGCTGTAGTTGAGCAGTTATTTTATGCTGCACTCAATCCGCACCATGGAAGCTCTGCTGTACGCCCAGGATTAACTTTGTTCCGCGAAGATTTAAATGAGGCTTCTGCACTTAGCACGAACTACTACGTGCGCCCTTAGCCGTAGATTTTGAAAAAAAATGGGAACTAGAAGATTCGCGAATTCTCGGAGTATTTTTTTCAGGAGACAAGCATTTCCCCTGAGAGATGCTATAGTAATGCATTTTTGTCTCGATGTCATCTCGCACGCGATGTTTTCTCCCCAAGAAAACATCCAGGCGCCCATGGAAGTTTTGATGTGATTCAAAAAGGAAATTCCTCTTACGGTTTCTCGAAAGAAATTTGGAGCGAGTTCGAAGGATGAGTTTGAGCCGCAGTCACACAATTATACGTATCGTTAGCCATATCAGACCAAAATAAATTTTTTTCTGATCTTACGTAATTGTAGTTCTTTTTTTCCTGAACTGAGACAGTTGAGTAACTGCTTGCAGTCGAATTGGTATGACATTGCAGCATACAAATGCTGAATGACTTGTGCTGAGTGTGTGCACATTGAAAACAATGAGGAAAATGTTTGCCAATCATTACGATATCAATTTATGGCGAGCCAAAGAAAATTTGCAGTCTTCCAGGCTAACTAAAGGACCAAGAAGCGAGTTTCTATCAAGAAGACCTAGCGGAACAGAGAAGACTTCAACTCAAACCGCATTAGGCACAGGTTGATTGTAGTATGCCTTTGTTTTCGGCAGATTGGTAGCAAGTATGCTATGTACGTACGAATAAGAGCAGAGTCGAAGACTCGATCGCTCGACGAAATTGTGAGATTACGGCAAAAGAAAGCGAAGGAACTCCGCGAAGCTGAGCAACTCTGCTCGATGGGTGCACGAACAGATCTGGTGATTTTCCGCGAAGGAAGTCAGACACATTCTGTTGTCGCGATAAAGAGAAATGAATAAATGAAGAAATGTCAGGGGCACATGGAAGGTGACCGAGCCTGCGTACAATGATGGGACGGACACCAAAAATACCATGTTGATATCAGCATCCATTTCAATACCTTCGCAGGTTGGTGACGATTCTCTGTATTCTACTTATTGTTGTAATTCTCTAGCAACCGATTACAAGGTGAATGGCTTACTTCAGATGCGTTCCATGTTCCCCGTTAATTGCTTGCACGACGAGTCAATCTAGCAAAAGCATGTTTACGCATTTGCAGCTTTTCGTTGCTGCCCCCTGTTCCCTACAATGTGTCATTGGCAGTGTGGAGACACTGTGGACTCCAAAGAAAAATGAAGGAGTCATCGCGTTTTCGAATTATGCGCTATGACCGAATTTTGGTGGAAAATTTTCCAAATACGTGGTACGATTACCATGGGACCTGTGTACCTCACGCCATATCCTTTCCGTGACCAGTGCCTGGTTGCAAGCCGTCTCGTTCCCATCTACTAGCTAACACTTTTTGCAGCAAAATTGCGATGTAGTGCAGGTATTGTTCCTCCAAGTGGTATGTCTGTTTGATTCATCCCACGATTAAATGCGGTCACCTCGGAAACTCATAGTTCAGAATAAATACATATTATGCACGTGTGTGCTAGATTCCAATGAACAAACGACATTTCTCACAGAAAACACTCAATCTTTTATCATAGCAAGAGAAGCACTACAGTAACAAAACGTCGGGTTTCCTTCGGTCGGCATGGTGCGGGATGGTGCTCGACAGTTCGGCGCTTCTCATAATCCATGCATCCGACCCCTGGAACGAAAAGCTATTGCGGAATAATTTGGTATGGATCTTCAAGGGACTTCAGTTTACAATCCCTTTGAAGCACATGATCAACAGTAAATGCTGGGAATTATTGCCATATATGGGTGGAAAGTCGAGCTTTCTCGTGAAAATTCTTGCAAAAAAAATTAAACATATAAAGAGTAGTATCTGTGGAGACCAATTATCTGAAAAAAAAACAAAAAAAATTCAGATACTGAGGGCAATAATCACGAATAGATTAATGCTGAACACAATCATTCAGTCGCTCTAATTACTTGCGTGAAAACTCTTGAAGTTTAGAGAGAGGTTGAAGGTGTGTTGAAGCCACCACTATGTACACCTACTAATGGGACATAGTCAAAGGAACGTGGGCTCGCTGAACTGTGTGTCCTACTCGCATTCAGCGTTTTTTCCAGGCTGATCGAGAGGCAAAATGAGCTGACGCGGTCCGAGATTGGGCATACCGTTTCACTTCTGTCATAATAGCGGACGGCGAATAAGCGTAACCATAATTCTTGGCAATTGACCTCATTCAGAGGTGTCTTAGCAAGAGAAGGTCCTCGACTCTTTGCTCTTCTCATTTCTGGAAGAATTGGGAAGAGGAGCAGAGTGTCTTCTTGTTGCTTCCACGTGTTAGAACAAAAAAAAATCGCTGAATTTCATTCAAAAAGAACAATTCAATGATTAATGGTACCAATTAGCTAGAAGATGGTAAATCATAATGAGAAAACACCGTAATCATCATGGAACTGGCTTTGTACTGACTCCTGACTTCTACTATTTCCCTTTTTCGGACCGCCACTAATGGTACTAATGGGCCGACAGCTCATTATTGTCGGTCCGGAAAACGGAAATAGTGTTATAGAAGTCAAAAACGGAGTCGCAGTATGACATCATTAGTATCTGCTGTTTATCTTTGTTCAAGGTGGGTAGACTGCAAAAGTCTGTGGCCCACGATAACAGCCTAATGGTCACCATGACCGGACTGCACCGGAGAGTTCTCGTCGAATCAACTGATTTAAGCCATGAATACAACATCCCCAATTGATCACGTGAATTTTAAGGGACTACATAGTTTAAGCCCTGAGGTCATGGTGCGACTTCTGCTGCCCATTTCGAGGCCTATAGACGTGGTAAGGACTTACTATTTTTTGAGGACAACACAGCAATTCAATAGATGCTTTGCAATGACGTATGTAGACTTCGAACAGCAACCCCACAGGTAATACATAATCTTACGCTTTTTCGTGAAAAAAAAAACCTATGATACTTGATAACCAACAGAGATCCACTAGGTAATGTTGTAGTGTTCCCTTCTTTTGGCCAACAGAAAGCTTCCTTGAAAGTTTTTACTTCCCAGAAAGTAACCATTTTGAGGCGATAGATACTTTGAAGTCAGTTGGATCATTTCTATGGGTTGGAGTTTGCCCAATAGGTGGAACGAAACCTAATATCGATACGTCCTCCCAAAAAAGCGAATGTTGAAGAAACTGAGAAAGAAAAATATTTTTGTCTCTTTTTTTCGCGCCGTAAGCATCGAAACTCAGAATAGCTTGCTCTTTTCACTTCGCTGAGAGGATCGAAATGTCGAAGCGTGTTTACGCTGGTGGGGGTGCTATAGACGTGAACTGTACTTGAGCACAGATGTTATTTGAAGGAAAAATTCCTCTTTTGGCGTTGAGTGGCATTAAAACATGATGTGGAATTGTTTCCCGTCCGTAATAGGATGCACTATCACGTTCCTAATCGAATCATCCTCGAATCAAATACATACGTTGTCACTGATTAAATGCACTTTTAACCACTAAGTTTTGTTATTCGAGCCCTAACTCTTTTTAACTGGAATCCAGCATAGGGGGTTATTTAATGCGCTGAACATCATTGAAATACATTTTTACCTTGTTCCAGGTTGCAACGTCTCTGGTAGACGTATTGTATGTAGGAGATGTAATATCATCTGAAATATTTCAGAATGTTCAACAAGGACCGCAGATGATGAGCTCAACGCCTTTTCTTTTTTTACGCATCTATGGTTATTTTTGCATGATTATTGTGGGATTGCAATAGGATATCCGGAAGGAAAGTGAATTTTGGAAGAAAAGACACTCGAATGCTTGACCAGCACAGAGACTTACCCAGTCAAATTTCCAGAAGAGGAAGAAAATGATTACAAGATCAACACTAGCCCAAGACCTACAGTAAGTTCTATGAAGAAAATTTCGCAACTGTAGAGGTTCTGCTGCTATAAACGTTCGGGAAAGGATTAGAAAAATAATGAAAGCGAAAATCTCTTGGAAACAGCAGTCAATTCCGAGTTTCAGTCAGATTTTCTCTCAATATGCACACGTACATTTGTACTCTATTTCTTCATGCGAAGCCATAATCGAATAACAATGCTGTTCGGGTATTTGAGATTATATTTATGCATCCATCATATCATCTTTTTTGCGATTTTTCAGAAGAAAGCCAAAGGAAAAGCACTGAACTAATAAGGTCAAGAGCTTGCGTCTGCGCCAAAATTGATTGACTAAAAGAATGAGAATTGCGTAAAAAAACAAAATAAAACACTTCATTTTCTTGTGATTGCTTTTTAGAGTGCAACAGCGGAGGTCGGAGAAAAACACCATCAAACCCGTGATGATGCAAAATGGTGCAAAATGATTCCAGAGAGAAGTCTGTGGTAATAAATTTCAGCCCTTTTTTCTCGAAATGACAGAGCCATGAACTAAAAAATATAAAAAAAGAAGTGATGCCATTTTCCTACTGGAAATTACTCTGCTGGAAGTGCCGTTGGTGACTCCCAAAGAAGATAACGTACATAGATAATCAGATGATCTACCGAGCGGCAGCGAAACCTCCACCTGATAAAATATTCATAGAGAGGTGTGGAGCGTTATATGAATCTGGAGCTAGGAGAGAAGGGGGAGAAAGAGATGTGGGCAATTCTTGCAAGTGGTCATCTAGATGAACAGGCCAATCTCAGATTTCCACCGGCAGCATCACCAACTGCATTATGCCACATCCCTCCTAGAACGAAGCAACTAGTGCAAGTCTACAGCGTCGCCTCAAATTTCACGCATCGAGGAAACCCAAGTGGTTGAAAACAATTTTTGATATTTTCAGACACTAACAAGGAGACTTTTCGGTTGCATGAGCTGTCTTTCGTCCAAATGCTGGTCATAGCCCTTATCCAATGTAAGTACTTTACCCAGTCGGATAAGAGCTCTGTAATGGACTAGTTTGGGTGCATTGTTATGTGTCTAATAAAAATTTATCCATGAATCTGTGTACTCCCTCGCTTTGCCGAGGATAATCTTTACACGACTGATAAGGATCAAGTGTTTGTTGTGTCATCAATTCATATTATCTCTTCGCACCACATTTGCGAAAAAGAATGAAATGAACCTCTGCAGGAATAAATGTCTTGAATACTGATCTAGACCATCAGAGAGAGAAGTAAGAAATCATTGCCTACCTACAAAAACCGAACGACATTAGAATATGGGTGTGTACCATCGTGAGGGAGAATGTCGCGTTACCGGGCTACTGTGATTGGTGCATTGATTGAATGCACCAATCACAGTAGCTCGGTAACGTCCCGTTTTCCCTCACGCTCACACACACACACACACACACTTACGCACTTGCGCGTGCGGTTTCACAGTCGCAGAGTCGTGGCGGGACCTACTCGATCCTCTCACTGCTCTCTCCGCATCAGGGATGTGCGTAATTACGATTTACGATTTACGAATTACGATTTAC
>KN728780.1:0-15200 GCA_000816745.1 Ancylostoma duodenale
TTTTCATTCGACGTCGATGATTTTTTCATTCGACGTCGATGATTTTTACACTCCATCTGGAACGATGGGGTGGATGAGGCAAGTGGAAAATATAGTGGTGGCGCAGCCGACCTGACAGGATACGACAGCTGGATCGGCTACTACTACTGTATTTGATTTCTTTGATATTTACGTTCTTTTCTATCTGTTCAGGGGCTCATGCGTCATTATTCCAATCGGTAAGCTTCTTCATGGGTTTTACTACAAACAGTTGATTGAATCAGCAAATTGACCACGCCGTAGCGACACTGCCTCCAGATTTCCCGCTGGCCTCATCCGGCTCATCGTTCTAGAAGGACTGTAGAAACCATCGACGTCGAATGGAACAAAAGGGAACACGTACTGAAAATTAACACATCAAAGGAAGACATTGAAGTCGAATTCGAGGCGATGCATGCATGCGAGCTCGGAGTTGCAGCCGTGGCATCGATCGATGGCGGCGCGACTCCGTGTACGAGCCACCGATGCACCGGCTGCACGATTTCTCCAAAATGAAACGGTTCAAGAAAGGGATTTACGACAGTTAATACATGCTCCATTGTAATCAGCTGTGCCCCTAGATTCTTCCGACACCCAACACTAAAAACTTACCCTGAATGTGGACACTGCCTTTAACCTGCTTAGCCACTTACTGGTGTTGATCAGACAAAGAGGGATAGAGTGATTCTGAGTGATTCTTGGGAACATAAATATTACCATGAGATCACCCTTATAGTTAGCTTGTTGATATATTTCATTCCTTTTCATCCCTAAGAAAGGATTAACAGTAAAAGTTACCGTATCCGCTACTTTTTCGTTCCGTATAGTACAAACTGCGCACATTGTTTCACTCAAGTAGTACTAGTTTGGTGCAACGCATGTCCAAAAGGTGTATCCTAACATTTGAATTCCTCCCACAACCTATCCCAAGTAACCACAGAATTAGATGACCAACAAGATGAGTGCTTTGATCATCCCAGTGATGCTTCAGCCGCTTCGGAGGTGGATCCATATGCACTGCATAGGAAGGCCCACCTCTACATAGTCCGAGTTGTTCTACCACGCCAATTAGGGTCGGAGCGCGCTCGAAATTGACAGTCACAAGTAAGGGTATACACCCAACTATTCCATCTACCAACCTGGCAGGCGCAGAAGCATATAATCGAGCATATAACTGCCTTTTCTTTTTTCTTCTACTTCTTTCAATTCCTCATAAAAGCCTTTCCCTCGGAAGCCACAGTCCAAGGACAACGTAAAACGGATGAGCGATACGCAAAATACCGTAGGCTCGATCAGCCCGCCGCCAGAGGTTCGATAACCTGAGACGTATCTCAGCCCATCATCACATACGATGGTGTCCAGGTAGGGAATCTTCACCTATGCCGATGAGGGTAAGTCGGGTCCGAGATGCAGTCTGGGATTCAAAGATAGAATTAGAAAGATGCATTTCCATTCGAACAAAGCACGTTTACATGTACCGCGCAATTGTGGGTCGAATTCTTCACTCAGAAACTCAGAGACTCAGAAAAGTCACTCCGAGAATAGCCGGCTGATACTTCCAGAGAAAAGTTCTCCCAAAATCGGTGTGAAATTGCCACAATCAAAACGTGGGAACAAGGGCGTTATGTTCGATTGAGAAAATCGGATGTTGCGCAGATGTCAGCTGAACTTAGAATGAAATTCTGAGCAGAATCATACACAATACTTGATACTTTCGTTCACTCCCAACTAGAACCTCAGGGTGAGAAATTAATAAGAAATAATAAAAGAAGGCAAGTTCAAGTAACAATACAAAAAAAACAGCATTACAATTGCACAAAGAGGACTATGAATGGAAACCCATCTTCGTCGCTGCTGACGCCGATTAGACTCAAAGCAGGCCTAAAGTTAGCCAGAAAGAAATGTGGATAAGAGAAATAGTAGGTTGTCCCACAAATAATGGCCGTTTTGGTGATGCACATTCCAAGGTGCGTAACTCAGCTCAAACGTGAGATTTTCCTTTGGAATGCAAAGTATTATGTTCAGCATTTTCTGCAGATTTTTGAAGTACAGTGAAACTTACCTAAAGAAAAAAAGCTCGAACGCCAGGAGCCAACGAAGTGCGAAAGTTCAATTTCCAGCACACATTGATTCCTATGAATTTTCCACAGGAAAAGCGAATTCACTGTGAGTTTCAAAGGATCTTCGATTAGGCGAAGGTCTGGCCAACATAATATTGAAAGAAGAGATCAAACGCCTCACTCAGTGAAATTTTCCTTGGTTGGATGATGAACCTGTGTGGATTTGCCCGCTCCGCAAGGGGACACTCCCTTCTTCGGCTTACCAAAACTGAGGCATTTTCAACTGAATCGAAGCCGAGCCCAAAATGGTAACAGGCGAGGTATTTAGTAAATTCTGCTCTTGGCCTGGTCTAGCTACCGTCGAACACCTCGAGCAGTATTTCATCTATCAGAAAAAGTTATCTTTTTCTGGGATGTCGAAGTTTGTTGAATATATCCAGATCTCCCCCAACGATACAAACAAAACAAATCTCCATTTTATTAAGGAATGTCCATCCATCACTGAAAGAGGTCCACTTTTCTAAAAAAATTCCGCAACAATGTTTATTAGAGGGATTAAAGTGAATAGTGCCGCAAGTTAAGCACTGATCGGCAATGCTTTTTTTTCAAAATCCACTTTGCTCTTCTTTTGCGAAGTTTATCTGCCAAGGAGACAAATCGACCAGTGATTCAGTTACGCCCAGCCAAGCTGCTAACATTTTTATGGAGTTCTTTAGAATTCTCGTCCAGCCTACAGAGCTATGCTTTCATATCTGAGAAGTTTCATGACCATCACCTGGTCAAGGTTGAAAACTCGTGTCGTTCTGGAAGTACTCTGCAGAAACCATAACAAAAGGTAATTGAGAAAGTTTTTCCAAGATATGGGTAGAGCATATCAAAGTTTGTCTATCTATCTCCCAAATTAATAGGTTTAGGAACTTCCAAAACTTCATTACTAGGTTGCGGCCATTTATTGTGGGACAACCAGACATCGGCAAAGGCTTGACTCAAGGCAAGCGGGACTTCGTAGAAGATGAGATGATCAAAGGGGACTTCGTAGCTGGGACTTGGACCTTGATAGGAAAACCGCGCACTCCTCTACAGATAAGAGTAAAGAAGGCAGATTGAACCAAGCAATTCTTCATCCATGAGTCCTACTAATTCTGATTGAAATAAGTACAGAATCGAAATTTTTTGAGAATTACACCTAAAAAAGTACCTAGCGGCACCATGGCATCTTTTGTACTAAACGAATCCTGCTCAAATTTTGTAACAAGAGTCCACATACTACTCTTTCTCCAATTCTTGAAGGAAATTGAAATTAACTGATTTTGGCAGGAGTTTGTAGGGCTATCATGCGTAACTCCTGCAAACAGCACTGTTTCCAGCGCTTATAGAAAGACAGATTCTGCACGGATCTTGCTGGAAACAGGCAAATAGTTGCAGATGGCAACGTGCTATTTAAATCTTAAAGAGAATTGGATTTAATTGAATTTGGTATGAGTTATAGCTGAAAAAGTACTTAGAAATACCCACAGCACCGTTGGTACTGAATGGATTCTGTTCAGACTTTGTAGCAAGATTACGAGTACGACTCTACTGCCAACTGCCGGAGGAAATTGGAATTGTTTGACTTTGAAACGAGTTTGACCGGTTACCATGCGAAAATTCTGCCTAAAGCACTGCTGTCAGCACTCGTAAAAGGACAGGTTCTGTCCAGATCTAGCTGGAAACAGGAACATTGCTGCACCTTGCAGGGTTCTGTCAAAATCCAAAAAAAATGGATTTAATTGATTTTATTATGAGTTATAGGTGAAAAAGTACCTCGCAGTACCCACAGCACTGTTGATACTGAACGGATCCTGTTCAAACTTTGAAGTAAGATTACGAGTGCAACTCTACCGCCAATTGCCAGAAGAAATTGGAATTTTTTGATTTTGAAAGGAGATATTGCTCAGGAATTCTCTGAACCCTAAACTGCGAGCGAACGAGGATTTCTCAAAAGCAACTTGCAAACATGCTCAAATAAACTAGTTTGCGAGCTTTTGCTAAAAACAACTCGCAAACTAGTATGACGTCATCGCCAGCCTGGAAGAAATAGTTGCAGACTAGATTTTCATTTTGCAACTATTTTACTAGGAAGTCAAAGCAGCTATTTTACCAGCTTTCTCCAAAAACAACTATTTTACTAGCTTTGCGCTGATACTGTCCAGCTATCACGCAGAAATGAAAGAATCCTTCGCATGTGGTAAGGGATTTTAGCGGTCCCATATGGTGGAGAGCGGGGTTACAGTGGCGGCCATGTATTTAGCACGCCCGCGATTTTGGACCACAGAATTTTTTGCATAGCTCAGCCCAAGGATGAGCAATCAAGACCAGGTTCAAGTATGTGTTGAGGCTCGATGAAGGCCCCATTCCACTTGCTTACCAATGGCACAGAGTCAGTTGGAATTGGAATAAAAAATAAAATTTCAATTTTGCCAGTTTTTGCGAACTAAGTGTAAAAGTTTTGTATCTAGTTATGGAGAGAAGTGAAGTGGTGGTTGAAATTAGGCACTTCTCCTGTTAACATTCTGTTGTGAAAGCTGTTGGCGAACTCTCCATACCAGCTGGAGCGAGGGACCGAAACGAACTGTCAAATTTGTCGAAATTTTCATTTTACTCAATCTTGAGAATAATACAACTTTTGGGATTTCCCCGTGATTACCTGAGTGCCTGCTAGGAGCGCAAATCAGAGAAAAATTCACAGCGAAAATGCATGTTTTCTGTTTGCATTCACCATGAATCCTTTTTTCCACTATCTTTTAGCAACGTGCACAGCCCATGATCTCCCATGAGGTGGAAAACTGCGCATCAAAACTAGTACAGCTAAATGCGCATTAATATCGGGAAAAAAATCACATTTTCCCTTGATTCGATGAAATCGAGTAAGAGAGGAACGACACTATTTTCAAAAGTACTCAATTTTCAGCTCTAAACGCAAAGAATGAGTGCAAATCTGCCCAGAAACATTTTCCTGAGGAAAAGAGTAGAGATAAGACAGAGAATATTATGCCCTATTAAGTTCTCAAGTATTATCCTGATAGCTCATTCCAGGCTTGAAATACAAATTTTATTTTTTCATCAGCTGATCGCCCAGAATTGGCAGCGTGCTAAATATGTGGCCGCCACTATATATCACTTTTACCCACAGAGCGTGTAAGTTTAAAATATTTCCCTCGATTTTCCAAAATTTCTTAGAACTGGTATTCAAATGATTCTCCCCACTCAATCAGTTGCTGGTGATGCTCCATATATTAACAGAAACAAAACTCGGAAAAGCTATATCCTAGAATTCTTGAGAAGGTAGCGTCTTAAGTTAAGTTTTCAGAATTTGTTTACTTCTATCTATTCACGAGTTCCAAATGATTGACAATATAGTTCTTTTCAAGACCTTTTAAAAGTGCATTGCAAAACGATTATGATTGTGCATAGATCGGTTAAAGAAGACCACTTACTTTCAACAAGATTGATTTATTTTCCCAGTATCCATTCCGAAGCATTGAAGGCAAGTGTTCTGTTGATTACATTGGAAATCCTCTCATAACTGTGCAGCACGAACTCAGCCCGAACAGCGCATTGCGTCAGGTAGAAACCCTAGCAGTATCTCCTCGCAGCTGCTGCCGTCCTCCCCTGAATTGCAGCTGTAAGGAGGAAAGATCGAGAGCAGGATGCAACAACTGGGTGGAGATTCTGCTAAGGTTTTTTCTCGATGCATTACGCTGTTTGGGCTACGTTCGTGCTGCACAGTTATCAGAGCCCCTGTTCGGCATCCGATGAAGAAACGATTTCCTTTCTAGTATGCAGTCTGTTTCAACGACTTCGCACCTTGGGTGAGTAATGTCCGACTGCGGAACTTGGTGAGCCGATATGTGCGCTAGTCGAAGATTGTCAAATTACAGTAAAATATGAGAATCAGAGAAGCGTACTGGATCTTCTCGCTCTGTCACGAGTTGTTCTAAGATTTGTGATTGGGCTACGCCACACAGCTTGGAGACGTTTATAAATGCCACCAAAAATGTTATTTTGAAAAATTGTAAAATGTAATACACAAAATATTCCTGTTCTAAAGGGTTGGCTTCGGAAAACAAGTATTTTACTATTAGGTTGTTGCGAAATTAATTGCCGAAGTGAACCCTTTAGTTCGAAGTGTTGTAACTCGGCTCAAACACCACCTTTTTCAACAGTTTGACAACAATTCAGTTAAGTAAATCATTCCCGACAATTCAGCTGTCTCTAAAGCAAAAACTGAGATTACGAAAATCAGCAAACTTTTGAAAGGCGATTTCAGCATGCTCCAGATCAGCAGCCTGTTGCTGTTGCAGGAATGCATCTGGAGCCCGGAAAAACGATGCACCGTAGGATAATGGTCTGAGGAATAAGAGCATTGAGTGAGAACCTCAACACTTCACAGCATCAGTTTTTACGGCTGAGTTTCTGAATATGTGGCCTAACGCTACCCTGGAGCAGGGGAAAACCAGCTTTTGTTCACCACTGTCGACCACACCTATAGCAGATTTGCGGATCTCAACTCGAAATTACAACGGTAGGACTCTGCTATCAACGTTGGACTAGGTTATAGAAGGGTGCAGTCAATCACACCTCTACAGCACCACCAAACTCCTGACACAAGCTCCCTAGAGAGAAGATCTGGTTTGGGAAAAATTGGAAGTTTGAAATCGTCTCCACCTATAACCATTCGCAATTCTTGTTATTGTACGGGAACCGAGCTTTATGCATAGCACTTATATTTTCTAGAAATTAGTCGTTCCTGGACGAAAAATTAAGCTAGAAAAGATGTCATGCCAGGTAAGACATTGGTCATCAGTCAGATCGTGTGGTGTTCACATCCTCACATTTCTTACCCTGTTGATTGAGGTCAGATGTTTCGAAACTGTAGTGTAGTGAGCGTCCTTCCCTGCTCTCAACGTCGTGATGGTAAGATTCGGTTTAGGTTTCACGGCTGTCCTCAACGCCTGATCGTCTAGCGACATCCCGCGACTACTACCATGGTTATATTTGAGTTTAAAATCGTAAAAAGAGAACTTCGCAAATTTCCAGCTTGCTGTCCATTGGAAGGCGATTCCAAGCCAAAACAAATGCAAGATTATCGCATACCTCCGACAAAGGATGATCAAGTTTGAACTCATCAAACTTAATCACTCAAAAATCGCGTCGGCTCATCATTTGTTCGCAACCTCATAAAAATGCTCAGAAAGGAGCTCGGCAGGATGTCCAAGAAGCATTTGAAAGAAGAGGAAAAGCCCTACCAGATGATCACATAAACTCTGCTGAAATTGCTCAAATTGGTCAGAAGAGAAAAGTTTAGTTGAGCATACCCCAAAACGGCAATTATTTTCGCAACAACCTGATAGCTTTCTATTTTGCAACTAATTATCAAGGAAGTGGTTAGAACAAAAAATTTACTAGCTTTCCATTTGCAACTATGATGACTGATGCGACTAGCTCCCCTTCGGGATGCTAGAAAGTGGGTTGGGGCATCCACTTGAGGTATGTGCAAAATTTCACACATGCGAATTGCTTAGAAAACTACCAAATAAACAAACTATTCATTAGCTGAGCTCAAATGCAAAATCCTCCCTATAAATTGCGTATATTCTACGTGTCTTGCAGCCTCGCCAACTCTGGCCTTCCAGTCCTGTCGTGGCCTTCCTAGCTTCCTCTCCCTTGCTTACAATTTTTCCAACCACCATCTACATGTAAAGCTACTTTCCGATGTACGGGGAGGAAGAAGAGGTGGTCGACTGAGACACGAATTGGCGCGTAGCGTGCCCTTACTCCACCGGCAGATATGCATCTTCGCGTTTTCCCCACTATCGGGCCACTGCGGACCCATACTCCATCCGCGGACCCAAATCCTGGCGTTCTTCCCACTTCTGGGCCAGAGCAGACCCGAACCATCGGTTTACCTGTACCCTGGCGCTTTCCTCACTACTGGGCCAGAGCAGACCCATTCTCCATTCGTGTACTCGTTCCCTGCCATTCCCTAATGGCCCCCACCGGACCCAATCTCCATCCGTGGACCCGTATCCTGGCGTATTCCCCATTGTTGGGCCTCGGCGCACCCTTTCTCGATCGGTGGACACCTATCCTGATGTTTTTCTGAACTGCGGGCCCCGGCGCATCTGTCCGTCATCAGTGCACCTGCTTTCTACATTCTCAAGAGTAATGGAAGAAAGTTAGGAAATATTTAGAAAGTTTCGTCACAACAGCTTATGAAGAAGACACGTTTCTTGTTCGTCCATCCTGTGTATTTGACTGCACTGCACTTCTTAAAAAACGTGGATCCTCAAGCATGTGGCCTAAATGGAGGGAGGGGGTGCTCAAAGAGCATATCTCAAGCGAGAAAACCGAGTGGATGCAATCGCTACGGTCTCCACGACAAACGCATCCCTTCGAGGTGGTTACTGTTTCACGCTTCCAAATTGAGTGGAGTGAATGGCAAAACTCCACCGCGAAATCCCGAATGCCCCGACTTCCGCTGCGTCTATGCACATGAGGAAACATCGGCCGAATGCTCCATCAGCTTCGCATCCTCGCGAGGCACAGTCTCTAACTGAGCCTCACGCGAGCGCATGCGATCACGTGCTAGTCCCCTCTACGCCTGCGCTCCAGAAAAATTTGTTGCACTACCATGATTTATATAAAATGATCTGAAACTAGTTTCCCAAAAGCTGGTTAAATAGTTGTTGCAGAGGTTCTGAGAATGGTAAGGTTGCTTCGAATCCGCTCAGTAAGGGAAGAAAGCTAGCATCACGAAAATATGGATTGACATGAAAACATGGATGGACCTTGCAAATACCCATTTTTTTCGTATTTCCCATGAGAATTTGCATATTTGTGTTGATTTTATATTCCGGGGATAACTTTGGATCCAAAATAGCTTCGGGCGTGGGGCTCTTCCTGCCACAGGTTGTCACGCTGCAGGCGTCCAATTGACGGGTAGTTGTGGACAATGCTGCCGTATCCCCTTGATTTGGAGCAGCAGCGCCTGATCATCGGCGGCTTCATGGTGGCCTGAGCTCTGGTACTTCTCGGGAGAAAACACCCAAACGCTCGTTTCGACCCTCGTCCCCCACTCGTTCAGAACGGGATTTGCCCCCGAAATTATCTTAGCCTTTCCATTTCGGCATGGGCAACTCGGCCATTC
The DNA here is from genome assembly GCA_000816745.1 of Ancylostoma duodenale. NCBI lineage: Eukaryota > Metazoa > Nematoda > Chromadorea > Rhabditida > Ancylostomatidae > Ancylostoma > Ancylostoma duodenale. The sequence continues at coordinate 9,268 of KN728780.1, forward strand.
TTTGCAATGAGCCTAGCTGGTGGCAATGAAAACCATCTCTTTCGCGAAATTTGGCAAAATTGATCGTTGCGATCGTTCTCAACATTTATTAAACAAAGCGTCGTAAGGGAGCTAGAGCGCCAGATATACCATTCTAGTGACGCCTAGACACGGTAAACTTGTGGCGCAGACTGTGGGGCGAAATGGCCGATTTCTAAGGACTCAGACACGCTCGTCCCGGGACCCGTCTATTACGTCACTGCTGGCTCTCCCGCTTGTACGGGGTGGTGGTTTCATCATCTTCGCTCGCGGTCTCGCAGCATAGGAGTGAGGTATGTTTACAAGCTTTCAGGCTGCACAATGTACGCAGCAGGAAGACCACCCTCCCACTGTTGCGACGTTACAGGCACTTCCTGTTAAGAGATGGGCGAATTCTGTTATAACTGCAGCGTCTCGGAAGCTTGTTGGAGGCTGGACCTACGCGGTCGCCCTATCTGGTGGATGCTACTGTCGCATCCCCTGCTGGGATCTCGCAGAGATTGTGCAGTCACGACATCCGTTCGTTTCGAGAAAGTTACTGCAGTAACACACAGACTAAAAGACGCAATATATCAAGGCATGACATTGTGTAACCAATCAACAAATAGTTGATCAAAATTAACAAATACTTAGCCAAAATTACTGAATAACTCCCAAGCCTTTACCATTACTCTTGAGATTTACAAAGGGCACCGGTGCTCAGATAGAAAACAGGTGTGCCGTGGCTCAAAAGTGGTGAAAACCCTAGAGTACGGCTTCGCCGATGGAGACCACGTCCGGTTTGGCCTAATTGTGAGGAAAATATCAGAATAAGGGTTGACCGTTGACCTGGCTGAAGAGCCCATTGTGGCCCAATAGTGTGGAGCACATCAGCATACAGGTCCGCCACTATAGGATCGGTTCGCTCTCAACAATGTGGAGAACGCTAGGATACGAGTCCACCGATGGAGAAAGGGTCTGCCACGGCCCTACAGTGAGAAAATCGCCAGAACGCTGGTCGACCGGTGGAGGAAGGGCTCGTCGTAGCCCAATGGTGTGGAGAACGTCAGGATGCGGGTTCAGTTTGGTCCGATAGTGTTGAGAATGCCGGGATGCGAGCCCGCCTCTGGAGAACGGGTTCGTCTTGCCCTAACTGTGAGGAAGGCGCCAGAGCGCTGGTCCACCGGTGGAGGAAGGACCCGTCGTAGCCCAGTGGTGTGGATAACACCAGGATACGGGTCGGCCAGTATAGGATTGGTCCGCTGTGACTGACAATGAGTAAAGTGGAGAATACCAGGATACGGTTCAGCCGACTGTGAACTGGTTCATTGTGGCCTAACAGTGAAGATGACGCCAGAATACGGGTCCATCGATGAAAGAAAGCCCGCTGCGGCAAATTAGTATGGAAAACATTCGGATAGGATTTCGCTCTGGTCCAATAGTGTGGGGAATGGCAAGATACAGTTCCGCTGATGGAGAACGCGTCTACATTGGTCCGGTAAGGAGGAATACGCACGAATATGCCAAACGATGAAGAACGGACTTCTCATACTCACACTCAACTCATAAGAAGGACTTCATGTTTGGGCCCATTTAAGGAATGGTTCTGCTTCTTTGTCAATTTTCTAGAGACTTGGCAAGTGCAAAGCTTTTGCACATGTCCCAAGTGGCTGCCCCACCCCACTTTCTAGCGTCCCGAAGAGGCGGTAGTAGTGCTAAACTTAGGAATACAGCTAGATCAGTGAGGGCAAAACAACCATGGGTGCTGTTTTCAATAACGCTGCGCCGCCTGCCCCCCCCCCCCCCTCCTTTCCCCCATCTTCGAGAATGGGTTGCCGAATTTTCCAAACACACTTAATAATTAAAAATAGATTACTTGTTGTTCACTCTTAGTTCTTAATATTTATAAGAAACGTTTAATATCAAAATTCGTACTTTCAGTGGTTTTTTTCTTCATTCTTATCCCTAAAAAGACGGAGACCCCGCGTTTTTTATGATGTCTTCCCTTTGACAGAGAATTTCTGCATCCGTCACCTCTAAAGTGGTATAACCTTCGTGGCCAGCCTCTCAGGTGACCTACATTATCAAGCAACTCGTAGGAGTAGTAGGAACTTGTCCTGATTCTAAACTCGGCGGTCCAGCTCTATTTTTCCCAACAATGATATCAACAGCTGTCCCATAAATAACATCACAATTCAGAGAACCCGCTTTGGGAAGGATTAAAGTGCTACTTCCAAGAGATGGTTGGCACATCGCTGCTATGAGGTGTCCAACCGCCCTTGGACTATCCCATTGATGAGATGAGCAGTGGTACAGGGCTCTGAGGCAATTTTGAAACACTTCCTGTACATCGCTGGAATTAATGTAACGAGTGTGCAAAACCTGTTCATAGCTGAAACACGAATACGAGGTGGGACACCGCTTTAAAGGCACACCAAGAAGAACAATGTGTTTTTATGTGTCATGGATTACATATCTGAAAAGAACCTCAAATTCACCTTCTTCCACTTTCCAGAACTTTCTCCACACCGAGCTGAACTGATCAAAATTTCGTCTCTTTTCTTTTTTTCCAACGTGTTCAATCCAATCGCCACAAACAAAATGATAGAAGTCTTCACAGGGATCAGCCTAAAACGGCGTTACTTTAACAATGATAGCATTCACCAACAGAGTGAGACAGAAAAGAGGTGGTCCTTATCCACTGTCGTTACTTCGCATTGGAAGCTTTCCTGATCACCCGTTTACATAGATATGGAATTCGTGGACGAACAGAAACCAGGACGAAGAGCAGGCTCGCATCCGATGCCCTATAGTCAATTTTTCCAGAGTGAAAAGCGCAGAGCCATAAGTTCCTTATGTTTTTGGCGGGAATCCGGGCGGAAATTGTTTTTTAACTTTTTCGGGTCATGTGCAAATATGATTAGATTGCCGTCATCATTTCATAATCGAGATGCATGCTAGTCGATGATACTGTTAGAGTTTTAGTTTTTCAAAAGTGTAGTAGATAAAAGGAAACAGTAAGTCCTCCTTGGTGTTCCAACAAGTCTGTTTCCTTATTCCCAGCATGTCACCACATCAAACTATGTGATCTAGGAAAATTTTTCGCCAGCACTAATATAGTCGGAATGTAGGGAGTATTTTTTCATTAGCAGCTACCGGGTCTGTCTCGGACACTTGCGACACATTAAGCTAAGGCTAGTTCAACTCGGAACAAATCCTGAACAGAACTCTTTCGAAAGCAGAATTAGTCATTAACGCTAATGCTGGACTTGCACTTTTCTCTTCGCTCCATGCCTCACTCGCAAATTTTTCACCACAAATTCACGTGTAAAGTCATTTTCCGATGCATCAAAGTATCCTCCTACTTGATGTCGTAGCAATTCTTATCTGTATATATAAAAGTGAAAGTTTGTGTGTATGTGTGTTTGTGTGTTTGTTTGTATGTATGTTCGGAATAGAAATCGCGGAGGATTGTCCGATCCGAACCAAATTTTGCATGCAGGTCCAACAGGGACCGGCGGAGGTTATAGGCTACTTAGCACCTAGGTTTATCGATTGGTTTATCGATTATACTGATTTTATTGATTTTTCGCAGTTTTTGCCCAGGGACTGGCGAAAACGTGCCTACTAGGGTTTCTCAATACGCTGAACACGAAGATGACAACTTTTTTGTGTGATACTATCGATTTATCGATTTTGTTGATTTTTCGGCATTCTTGCCCACAGGGCGGTAAAGACATGTCTACTGGGGTATCTCAATGCGCCAAACACGAATATGACGACCGTTTTGAGCGAAGTATTGATTTATTGATTTTATTGATTTTTTGCCATTTTTGCCCAGGAGACGATGCAGACATATCTACTGGGGTACCTCAGTGCGCTGAACACGAATATGACAATGGTTCCAACCGGAATATCGATTTATCTATTATACTGATTTGTCGGGTCGGCATTCTCGCACACCGGTCGGTAAAAACTCGCCTTCTTTGATTTTCTGAAACGCTGAGCGTGGTTAAGCCAAGCATTTTGGAAGAATTCATTTACCAGTGAAGCAACTTCACCCGATTTTTCGAGGAAGGGGGGGGGGAGTGAAGAAGGGTCATGTAAGCTGATCATCAAATGATGAACATCTTGAAAGGATTCCTTTTTAGTCCAACAATTGTTGGCATCAGCTTTAAATGGCCGGGAGGAATGTAACACCCGAGCGAAGCCGGGTACACCGTCTAGTGTGCACATAAACCGTTCATGGCCTCAGTCACTCTCAACTCTGCGTGGTAATGTCCTTCCGATGACCCTGACTCTAGTAGCCGCGAACAATTCTGTGTAACCGACACAGTGAGAATAATCACTCGAAATTATTAAACTTGTGATTGTTGGGATAATTCACCTGATAAAGGTGTGCTTGGACATCTACAATTGTAAGAGGAAGTAGAAGTGGTCGATTGAGACCCAAATGATAGTATCGAAAAGAGCACGAAGCAAAATTAAGCCCACGAAAAAAGGAAAATGCGACAGGAGCATGCTCCGGGTGAGAAAGTTGGCTGGGGCTCTATGCTACTACACAGCTGTGATGTCGAAGAACCTATCACGGAACTTCCCCATTCTCTAACACCGTCAATGTGTGTGTTTTTTTTTTTGAACTACAAAGTCCTCTCCGAGGTTGTGCAGTGGTTATCCTGCCCCGTATTTATGCCGGCGGAGCATGCCGGTCCCGCCGCGAAACCCTGAAAACACTGGTTGAGTCCCTCGCTTTCGAATTCAAGAGGAGTCTACAAATGACGGGTTGGCCGGACGGCCGGACTGGTAGAATAGCATTACTTTGCATCTGATGAAAATAGGGTTTCATATTGGTCCTCAGTTTTTAGTTTTGCTTCTCTGCTAATTTTCTGAGGATTTTGTAAGTGTGAAGCTTTTGCGCAAACCTCAGCCTCAAACCTTGCAATTGACTGCCCCACTCTACTTTCTAGTGTCCCGTAGGGCGCTAGTAATGGGAAAGGCTATCACGATGAAAGCATGAATGAAGCTTGGAAGAAGTCCTCTTCTCCTATTCCTGATGAGAATTCGATGATTTGTAAGAATGTACTCAGATGGATAGGTATGGATCCATAGTAGCGTCTAGCCTGCGTTTCTTTAGATAAGTAGCGCGAGCAGTGACCGAGCTGCTATTGACATTGATGGCTAAATGCGAGGTAGTCGTGGACAACGCTGCCATACAGTAGTTGCTTGCATGGATGGACTCGTTGTAGCACTGGCTGACTGGCAGCCCATCACTTGTAACTATGCATTTTTGTACTCAGCGTTGTCTACGACTACCTCCCATTTGGCCATCGAAGTCAATGGCAGCTCGGTCACTGCTTGCGCTATGTCCAGAAGAAGCGCAGGCTAGACGCTACTATGCATCCATACCTGTCCATCTGAGGACAAAAATAGTTACAAATCACCTAATTCTCACCAGGAATAGGAAAGAGGACTTCTTAAAAGTTTCATTCATGATTTTATTGTGATAGCCTTTTCGATTACTCAGAAGATTTGTATAGCTGGCTCTACCGACCCGAGTCATGTTGAGCGAGTCAGCCATGCAAATCTTGTGAGATGCTAACCGGATTAACCAAGACCAGGCGTGAATGTGTTCCATTTGACGAGAAAGTAGCTGACTCACACTGGCATGGTGTTGGTGCTTGGTATTTATGCCCAGGACACCAACAACACTGCTTTCTTGACTTCTTCCACAGTTCTGTAGAGATTCGTACACCAAAAAGTGCGAAACGCTCAAAATCCGATAACGTGCCATGAAATGGGCAAAAACAGACTATTTCTAGAGATGCGCACGTTCTTCAAGCATTTCTTGCTTTGGGCAGGAAATCATGGTAGTTTCACGCATCTCATCCGCCTGTCTCCTTCTTTACTTCCCATAGTCGGGGAGTGGGGGGGGGGGG